>VZRW01002111.1:1468909-1569988 GCA_013398125.1 Aegotheles bennettii
CCTCCCGCGGGCGGGGGTCGCCGCCCTCCGAGCCCAGCCCAGCCGAGCCGGGAGCCGCCGCCGCCCGGAGCCGAGAGTGTCGGAGCCCGCTGCCGCCCAGCGCACGGTATGGCCCGGCCCGGGGAGGGGATGTGCTCTGCTTTCACCGTGCCCGCTCTGTCTGGGGCTCCGTTCCTCGCGAGTCCCCGCACCCCTGACTGTTTCATTCTGTGGAGAAAAGGTGCAGTTGGGTCGCCTTCCAGTGAAGTTAGTTAGATTTTCCCGTTATTTTGTGGGAGCAGAATTAGGTTTCAAATAATATTAAAGACTTGAGGTAGCCAGAGCCACATCACAGCACGCTGTTTCTGCATGTCCATGGGGCAAGGAGGGGCTCCATAGGCGCACCGGTGCCCCCTGGCCGGTTGGAGAGGCTGCCTGCAAGCCGAGGGGCTGCCCCTCAGGTGGAAAGTGTCCAGTTTCATCTGAATGTACCTAAAAAGGTGCTAGGCTCTCTGCAGTCTACCTGGTAGCTAACAACTGAAGTGTGAGGGCAGTTGTGTTAAAATGCGGGAAAGATTTTGAGCGAATAAGAATAATTACATCTTAAAGGCTTAAAATGGCAACATTCAAACCACTAAGAGCTCCAGGGACCAAATAAAACCCAGGCTGTGGAGCAAGGAGTGGAAAGATTTTCATACCGAAAGTATTTGGAGAGGGAAGTGGTTTGCATTTACATTGGGATTTCCTGAGCACCACAAAGTAAAGAAACAAGTCCTACTCTGTGGCTTTTGGCAAGGTGACTGGTGAAGCTGGGGTTGGGCCTGGCCCTGCAGGACAGGAGACCTGTAGCAGGCACCAAGCAGGGAGGGCTCACTGGCCTTTGTGGGGAGGTGTGTGTGCTCCTTGGGGTTTTCCATTAGTTTCTTCCATGAGCCTGCCTTTGTTATATAAATACATTTTGACCTCCCTCCCCCTTTGTAAATAAGTATTCCATAGGAAATGGTCTGGTTGCATTAGTAACAATATAGCCTGACTGCTGATGGGCTCGAAAACAGATGAAAACCTGCCACATGTCTATCTTTTTATTGAGACAAAATGTTCAGTTTGATGTAGCAGTTCTGTGCTGTTGGCAGATGCTGAAGGTACTTGAGGGAGATGTTGACAAGTGGATAATTGTCAGCAGAACTAAAGCAGACACTTTGTTTACAGTTGAGCATGATTAATTGAGAGTAAATAAAACAGCAGCTCTGTTCATAAACTCTCTCAGTAGCTCAGTTCAAAACCAGGCAGCATACTCAGGAAAGGAAGGCACTGAACTTGCCATCGCTTTCGAGGAAGAGCTTGTATGCAGGGGTCAGTAACTGAGCTCCAGGATAAGAACACATGGGACGGCGTGGGGCACTGGCCTCTAGGTTTCAAGCCACAGGGTTTCCTGCTTACTTTTTCTTTCTGCTGGATGCTGGACAGTCAACACGTTCAGGTAAAATTGAAGGGACACAAGTGGTCTAGCATGCTTTGTCAACAGTAAAATATTAAGTGATGCAGGAATCTTTCTTCCTGCATTGTAACTTAAGGTTGTTATATTTCATGCTTTACAACAGTAGTGAGCAGCACAGATTAGTGCTGATGGTCAGTAAACCCTGTGGGTACTCTGCAGGTTTTTTTGTAAATCTAGATATGTTTCTATTTGTGTATCATGTAGCAGTGTATATTTACCCAGAGTTGTACAGAAGGTGGCATAGTTAGTATCTTATGCTGCTCAGACTAGACAGCTGCTGCAGCTCAGCTCTTGAAAGGGGGGAGAAATAGCGTGTACCTCTCCAGAAGTGCCCAAATGTGTTGTTTGTGCATATCTTTCTCAAAATTATCATTTCCCCTTCCTCCTCTGTGCTTTGGTCCACTCTGGAGCCACTCCCTGTGAGTTATTCTTTCTTTAACGGACAAGAGCTCTGCTAAGAGACTGTTGTAGCAGGTGGCCCAGCCTCCCCAGTGTGTAGCACATTTTAAGCAAAGTTATGAGCCTGTTAATTTACATTCAAACTTCCTGCCTTGTCCTCTCCCAGGGTGCCTAGTAGTTGAAGAACAGTGTATCTGTGTGTACACCTGTCGGCAGTGAGCGTTCAAATGTCTGTAAGTGGAATGCAGTTGCTCACAGCCTGTAAATGAGAGGCACACGTGCTCTGTCAGTACTGGAGAAGAAGTAAGCTCCCTTATCAATGACTGTGGTGTATTTCTTGTTGAATCAATTTACTGCAGCATGCAGGTTTTCTCTTTTTTTCTTTTTTTTTTTTGTACTCTGTCCTACTGTCATTGACTTTGACTGGAAAGGGTCTGGTGACAGCAGTCTGTGCCAGCTTCCACAGAATGCCTGTATGAGAATATCCTTCAGTCTCAGGTCCACAGTTTAAAGATGTGGTTCCTGGTGGCTGTGTTGCAAAGGGTCCTTGGGTAGTGCTTGGGTACTTGTTTGTTACAGCTGTATTCACTTTGAGAGATGGGAAGACTGACTGGAGTTTGTAAGGGGTTTCATGCTGATGTACATTTATCTCTCTTTTCAACATAGAAGTGATGCTTAGTTATTATTTTGCACTCTGAAGGCAAGCATGCCACCAGCCTCCTATCTAAGGATACCATTAGCACTGAGGGTGCTGCTAGTAGACCGTGTGTGTGATGTGGCCCCATCACCCATGCATGATGGACCTGATGTTTCCAGCATTGTTCCTGCAGCTCACTGGCTGCTGGGCTCCTGTCCAAGTGGGACCATGGGTCTTGGAGCCATGCCTGAGGATGTTTATTCTAATTGGTCAATAGCTTGTCATTAGGATTATTAATCATCTTACACTTAGATAGTTTACAATATCACAGCCAGTAAGATTGCTTTTTGCTTTGAAGTTTTCTGTATCCTTAGTATTTCTCCAGTTCCTTCCAAAATCTTTCTCTTTCACTTTATCTGTGATCACAACTTTGCTCGTCCCTCATCTAGAATGTGTCTCTTCCTCTGGAGCATATGCTTGTCTAAGCTGCAGCAGTTGTTGCTTGCCTGTGCAGCTCAGAAGTGCCCCAGGATGCTCCCCAAAGGCTGCAGCACTTCAAAGGAGATGCTGCAGGCTCATAGCAGCCAGAAAACTGGCACTTGCAGTGCTCTAAGCCCCAAAGGTGGCTGCTGGCATGGATGTAAGAGGAAAAGCTCCTTTCAAGGAGCTGCTTTGGAGTTTCCTTCTGTAGGGGAGCACTGGGCACTTCAGGGACAAGGCACCAAGCCAGGATCCTCTATGCAGGCTGTGAAGATCTTCCCAGAAGCTAGAGCAGCTGTGTGGGGAACTCCTGGGTGAGTCAAAGCACCAAGGAGGAGAGGGGCGGGAGCTTCTGCTGTGGAGAGGTGGGAGTATTGTCTGTTCTGCTGCTGGTAAGCTTTCCAGCCCCCAAGTTATTGCTGTCTTACACTACCTCAAAGTCACTGTGCTACTTGTTTGGATGGTGGTAGGTGTCAGCTCTCCAAACAGAAGGCCCTACTTATTTGCAAGACAGAAGGAAGAGAAGTGTTTTCCATACATATGTCAACTTTACACTTTCACTCAAATGTCTGGTCAAGGCCTGTGAGATGAAAAAGACTTCTGAGATAAAGTGCCTTTGGCAATGCCTATGAGCCTAGCTTACCTACCACCTTTAAATGTGAAGTTCTCTAATGGAGCCATGTGACTTAAAAACCAGGCCCAAAGGCAGGAGGTTCTACTTCAGTTGATAGCAGCAGAATTGGTATATTTTACAAATGGCAATGATCTCCCTCATTCACACATGAATGGTATGTGACTTCTGAGTGAGGATGTGTTCAGTTTCTTTCTGACCCAGGCACAAGAGCTGTGCTGCTTGGACCCGGAGGAATGTCAAAATTGCCATAAATCTTATTGGCTCTGTGAGCTATAGAAAATCCTGAGAACTCCAAATGACTCTGTGGTACGTGGTAGTAGTGCCAAAAGGTCCAAGCGAAAGCCTAGGCCTCATTGGAGAAGATGCTGTACCATCTCATGCCCTTCTACTTTGTACAGGGCTTTTCAGCTGCTGTAACCTGGCAGCTGTGTGGGACTGGTGAGGTGGTGTGAACTGGATGCTTCAGTCTAATTGGCCCAGGGAGACATGCTTGGCTTTCTTGGTGCCCTGTCAATATAATACCCCAGGGTATTAAGGGCATAAGTGGCAGATGGATATAAGATATCTTTTTCTCATGGTCAGAAGTTACCAGTGGATCCTGAAGGCAGACCTTCTCTGGGCACAAACCTTGAGGCAACCAGTCATTTGCTGCTTCATTATCTTGAAAGATTTCGAGTTAGAATCAGAATTGAAAGAATAAGCCAAACTCACGAAGGTGAATGTGTTTGCAGCTGACAGGTGCAGAGTCATGCTGGTAACCATCTGCTGGGCTTCATTGTAGGTAGCTGTGGAAGTACATTTTCATGTGTAGACTGTAAATGCTATGTGCGTGATCTACTTTATATGCATATGCTGTCCAATTAAATAGGTGCAGAGGTATTAAAGTTTCTGTAAGTGGTGTTTGTCTCACTACGTACTCTTTGGGAGGAGTCTGTCTGATTAGCTATTAGATATTTTCTTCTGCAAAATAGAATGCCTCTTTTAAAAGGTGTTTGTACATGAAACTTCTGAGAGATATAGCACAGTTTCCCTTCCGTACTCCGTGTATGTAAAGTTTGTATGTATTTGCAAAATAGAACTTTGTTTAACTTAGTTGTCGTTAATGGTCAGGGATGCCATGGCACTAGTACTTTACAAGTCAATTATACATAAAACATTATAACAGGATTATTAGAAAGTATCAAATGCTTGAGAATATATGTGGTCCAGGAAGGAGCACAGAATTGCTGTGTACTTAGCGTGTATAATGCAGCTTGCTCAATTTGTTCCTGGCTATTCATAGGAGAGTACATTTTCTCTTTTTAATTGCACATGCTGACAAGACCTTTTAATTAAGGTGGCATCTATAGTATTCATATACTGCAAAACCCACAAATGACTAAAACTTAATAGCATCATAAAAACTATGGTTAAAGCTTTTACCAACACTGTCATCACAGCAAAAGATGTTAAATCAACTCCATCTGAAGTGAACTTAGGCCTACACAGAGGCTACTGACTGACTCTGAGAGTAGTAACTGGTTTCTTTTCTTGCAGGGGGCTTTTGCAGGCATTTCTTTTTCCATTGGATTAGATATTTAACAGTTTGGTTTTAATCATAATGTCATGATGCCTGGAGTTCCTCAAGCACACTTTGTTATCAATTAAGAAATAAACCAGTTCATGTAATTCAACATTTCCTTTGGGGTTAGTTCAGAAAGCGACATGATTTTTACCTTATTGCTAAACATATTGCATTGTTTACCAGATAAGTATTTAAATAATTTTAAAATGCTGTTCCGAAGAGAGGCCTTGTTAGAGTGAGAAGTGCTTTACCACGAGGACCTCTAGTAGAGGAGGGCAGGACAGAGTAAACAGGAAAAGAAGGGACTTTGGGATGTGTTTAACATTTAGCAACACTGAAATGAATTGTGTTAATCATGCATGTGTGGCCCAGGTTTTGTGGCACAGCAGAAGGTGTGTATCCTTTTCCAGCCCTTCACCTCAACCTTTTGTTCTGCTTCCTGTTATCTAGAGAGCTGCAAGGTCTTGGTTCAGCACGTACCTGGTTCAACCAGCAAGGGGGCTTGAGTTGGGATGGCCTCTATGTTCTGACAGAAGTTAAAACAAAAAAAAAAAAGCCAAGGGATTGAGAGTAGCATAAAGCTGTTTAAGCCTATCTTCAAGGCCTCTGGTGCTCAAAGGATCCTTTGTTAATGAGATGGAGTACAGAGACAATTTCATCTGATGCTAAGGTAATACTCTTGAATACAAACAAAATATCTAAGCTATGATGCAGCCTGTGCGTTGATGCTCATCAAAAATTCCACACCAAGCTCTGAGAACATGGGGTAGAGTTAGTCTGACACATTCTAAGGAAGCTCCCAGACCATTTTACAACTTGAACAGTTGTTTTACAAACCTGTCATGTAAATGGTCTTCATCTTGGCGTTTGTCAGACTGCCACATGCAGATCACCACTCTTTATAAGGGAAATAATCCAAATTGGACATTGAAAGAGAGGGATGGAAATACGTAAACAGATTTTCATAAAGTGTGACTGCTTCTTTGAGCCCCAAGTCACCAAAGAAACTTGAGTTGGGTTTATTCAGTTCATCTGTTAAATGACTTGCAAACATGTCTTTAAATTTAATCCTAGAGATGAAGACAACAGGTAGCTGCTACCCTAAACTGAGTTATGTTTCCAAATGACCTTTGTGCATTTTCACATTGTTTAGGAGTTTCCTTTTTCTGTAGTAAGGGTAAAATAATGAAAATACAATCAGAAATGGAAGTTTGACACTGACTGTGGCAGGGTCAGGTTTGTAGGTAGAGGTTGTAACTTAATTAGACTATCTGGTATCAATGGAAAAACTGGGTAAGTTTTTAGACCCACAAGAATTCCTCTGCAAATGATGTGGTCTTTTTGTATTTCTGTACCCAGCACATTAGCAAAGCTTATTTTCACCCAAGTGTCAACACTGTTGGAAAATAATATTGCTCACATTACAGAAGCTTTGGAAAGCTTTGGAACAGTCAGTTCCTCTCAAACAGTCCAGTGTCGAGTGGTCTGAAGAGTTTGAAAACAAGAGAAAAGCTGTTTCCTAATGCAAGCTGATCCTGCATGCTTTAGGCAATGAAACTTTCAGCCTTATTAAAGGTTTTAGGGCCACCAGTATTTGCTGATTTAGTCTGATTTGGTGAATGGTACTGTGCAGGATTCAGTGACTCTCCCTGTGTAATTCATGACTGGATTTTGTATCTAGGTTTTGTATTGTCAGGAAAATGAATTGCTTGTGCTTGATGCTTTCAAATGCCGTGATAGCAGGCAGTGCTGCTGACTGTCACCTCTTTTATTGAAAGGAGGCTGGGGACAAGGCGGTTGCAGTGAGGAAAAAGATGCTTGGCCCTGGTATTAATTCCCTGTCTATTTGTCTCATGGAGCTTAGAGTTCAACTTCAGAGCATATTTCAAGGCGACATTTATGCTCGGGGACAGGTGTGAGAGCAGTGCCACATGCAGCACTCCTACTGACTTCAATGAGAGCTCCTCGCAGAAAGAAGGGTAGAATGGCCCTTGAAGTTTGTGACACAGAGCGTGGCTTGAGGAAACGTGTGCATGTCTTGTGCTTTGGGTGTTTTTTCAATGAACATGCTGCCAATCTAGTAGTGTTTCGGGCCCTGATCCTGCTGTGCGGATTCAATAGGTGCATGCATGCTGTTGAATACAGCAGGTTGAACATTAATTTAGGGGAATTTTGTGAGCAAACTTTATGTAGCAGCTATAATAAGCATGTGTTTACAGGCTGCAAATAATAAAAAACAAAGCATATGATGCCTATGTAGAGGTTTGGTTACTACAGATGTTACTGTCTTGAGACATGTGCTTAACAGAAAAAGAAGAAAGAACAAAATGTGAATGTTCAGTAATACCAACACCTCTCTCAAGCTGACAGCTTTACCAGTAGATAAATCTTTAAGTGCCAATGTTCTTTGGTTTTGGGGTACATCTTAGAGGAGGAAAAAGAATTTAAAATTATTTGCCCTTCCCAAAGGGCAGAGATACTTGGAAATGACATTTGTATTTGGATGTATTTTCTGTAGAGTTCTGATTAAGCAAAGAATGATATCAGAGGAAAACTTAAAATACAGGCTACTTCTGATGCAGGTGATTGGACAGAACCTGTTGAAGATTGAACCTTAGTTATCTGCTTCTGATAATAGGCTGTGGAAACAAGGAACTGAAAGTGATGCGTAGTCTGACCCATAGTGGTTATGTTCTTAACCTCTGTGACCATGTATCTTTCTCTTTTCTGTCCTAATGTCTGCTATTCAGTCCCTCTCACTACCCTTTCAAGATACCATTATAGACACCTGAGCAGGAGCAGTGAGCAGTCTACTCTGGGCATTGTCACAGGGAGTGAGCTAGTGTGTAGGAAACATACTGAAAAGAAATCTGAAGTCTGATCTTGAGGTGGGAAACTTGTTCTGTGATTTCTGAAAGCAAGTGAAGTTGTGGAATGCATGTTCAGCACTGGGAGATAAAAGCCCAAATGCTCCAGCGAGGCTGCTCTTCTGCTCAGCTTAAAAGCTAAAGTGCTGTGTTACACATGAAATTATTTGAACTGCTTTGCTCTGGGAGAACTTTTTGCATTCCAGGAAGCACGATTGCCAGAATCCTTCCACTGATGAAACTGCCAGCATTGAAAAATCTCTCTCTGGTGTAACTGCTATGAAATGCTGCTACTCTGTTACAAAGATATCCTCTTGAGGCTTTTTTATTTTGAAAATAGGGTCACCTTAAACTTGATGAACTTTCACAGCCTGAACAAGCAGGAGGACCGTGTGGAGAAAAAAGTCTCTGGGGATATAATTTTCAGTGGGTAAGTTCACATGAGGCATGAGTCTTGGGTAGAATTGATTCCATTTACTAATGCAAAATTTGACAACAGTAAAAACACCTTTACTGTTTAATCTTCCACTAGAGGAAAAAGAAAAATCAAAATACTTTTTTCTTTCCCAGAATAGCTCGCTGGCAGAAAACTTGAAAAATGTGAATCCCCCTCTTGATACCAAGTCACTTTGTTGATGAACAGTGCTCCCAGCAAAAACTGGGAATGATACCAGACAAAGGATGCCTGGCATCATTATCTGCATTATATATCAATAGTTGTGCTTCCTTGCTTATCAAGTGTATAACCTTGTGTGTCCTTAAAGTGTAAAAACAAAGCACCCACCACCCTAAGGACACATGGGACTGCACTTCTTAGAATCCAAGAGAAATAACAAGGTTTTATTAAAATACTATGAATTATTGTTAACATATTTACATAATTTAATTCATCCCAGGAAACATCTTAAAGAACAAAATTTTATATACTTATAATCATGAAGCCACCCTTTGATTTTATCATTTCACTGCTACAATCTATCAGTATAGTAGCTCCATATTTGAGGGGATTTGCTTATTATGTAATAGCAAGACAGCTTATGTTTCCAAAGGAAATGCCGTTTGATGGGATAGTTACCTGACTCCATTAGCCCAAGCCTGAACTGGAAAGAGTATCTCAGAAAGGTCCTTTTATTTGAGTGAACATTTTAAAATGTTACAGCTAGTGGGCTGAGCAAACCGGGTCAATGGTGGTACTCAAAAATTATTGCTGTGCTAGTAACTGACATTTAAGGCTTTGTATTTCTGCTGCAAAATTATTTTCTTCCTTTCTTGGGAGTTTTTAACTTGGAATTAATTTTGTTAGGTTGAATGTATAGAAGCAATCTCCGCTGAAGGTCTTGTCTCTGAAATCTGTTGCTTTTTTAGTTGGATCCAGACCTGTAGTATTTTTGAAATGAATAGCTATCCTTTCAATAGAGACTACTGACATTCTTGGTCAATTGTTTGTACAATCACTTTTAAATAGACAACTGCCAAGAGTCTGATTACACTAATGGAAGTAAGGAGGAAAACAAGGCTGAGGAAAAAGGTACAGCATTAAAAATATCTTCTAGAAAAACTAATTTATTGCAGGACTCATTACTAGAAGTAAAATTCTAGAGAATCCCAAGATGAATTGGAAGGCAGAGGGAATTAGAGCTTTGTGTGTGCTGTGTACAAGTGATGAGGCTTCTGGCAGAATGTCTGTATTTAATCACAGAATAGCCCTACTTGCAAAACCGTGTACGTAAAATCTTCTGTTTCCAAGCAAAAATAGGGCTAATTGTGTTGCTGCCAAACAAATCTGCTTGACAGCATGTACATTAAAAGGGCATTATCCTAGTGAGGAAACACACTAAGGAATCCTGAAAATTGCTCGTCAGGAAGCATAGTGCTGTCGGGATGACCAGATGCTTGTGAACCACAGGTGTGTTGTTTCAACTTTTTGTGGTTTTAATCTTTGAGTTTTGAAATTCAGGAACACCTGCACTTTGTGATCACATCTGTCTGCTGCTTTGCCATCTCTGTTTTCCCCTCCGTCAGCAGTTGGCTACCAGATGAGCTTTAGATGAATAGCATTCACCTTACTTCATAGTTGTTTTATGATGCTGGTTAGACGGAATAGTTCCAGCAGATACTCTCAATAAGCAAAGGCCTGTACTCTCTGCAGTTCATTGAACCCATATGGATGAGAACAGCTGGAAAGATGGGTTTGCTACCTGAGGCCAATGTTTGTGTTGCCAACCGCGACTCCAGCTTGCTGACCCTTGTATAATTCATTGCAGTTGAGGAAATGTTGCTCACACTATTCCATTTTGTGATGAATGGCATTACTTAAAACTGATAGTCTTCTAAAGCAGTGGTGACTTCCCATGTCTGACAGATGTGAACAAAGAATACAGTCAATAAATATTGCCATGTTCTAAAGGAAGATTCACTGCTCGCAGCTGAGGGGGAGGAATTTCAGTGCAAACAGAAAACAGGTGGAGAAGAAGCTGGTTTAAAATTACAATTTAGAGGTTATGCTTGAGGATGGACCTTTGTGGGGATTCATGCATTGCGGGTCTTTGAATCATTCAGGTATAGTGCTGCGGGCACATATTTCAATCTGGCATCGTGGAACATTTATTGCTTCACTGACCTCTCTTACAGTAGTCAGGCAAATCGTTTCAGTGACCTTGCTGAGCTTAGACTTCTGTGGAATTTGTGCAGAAAGAGAAGGATGCCTCAGGAAGGCCATGTCCTCATAATAACGTTTTCTATTTTAGCTTTTGGGAATGTTCTTCATCCAGACATTCCTGGTGTGTTTTTATTGACAGTTTTTCCAAAACCGAGGTTGAGTGTTTGCATGTTTGTGTGAAAGAACACCTGACTTACTAACCATGAGATGTTCTTGGTAGACTTTGCTGTAGGCTTTTGCAGGCAGCAGTCCAAGGTTCTGCTGAGACAATTAGAGCCAGATTATTGTATCCATAAGAAGAACAGTAAGGCAGATTCTTTGAAAAGTCAGGAATATCCATGAGAAGCTGTTAAGAAAAGGGAAAGAGAAACTGAAATGAGAAACAAAGAGTGTTTTAGCAGGTTTCTTGGGAGAGACTGTGGCAGAAAGATTATGGTCCGAGATGTGAGGATGGTGCCTGAGGAGGTGGAGTTGAGTGTGTCTCCTGTGTGGGTTGGTGGTAGTGCAAGGGGAGAGGATGATAGGCTTCGATGATGAACAAAGTGAGGTGAGTGGTAGAAACATAGGGTGAGAAGGGGGCTAGATTCCCCATGAATATGGACACTTCTTTCGTGGAACTGGTGTGTCTATGCTTTTATGGTATAAAAGCAGAAATAATGTCACTGATCATATTTCCATAAGAATGTACAGAGCACACAATCACGTGATACTTGTCCACATTCAATATGTAGTAGGTGTGCAATTGTTTCACAGTCTCCAGCTAAATCTCTTGCTACTCCATGGGGTTATAAAGATAAATTGGGTAGTGTTTCTGTAGAGTGTTATGAATATCAGACTGATCCAAAGTCCTTTTGTAGTTAAGAGGTATGCATTGATATTTGTCTCCTGTTCTTTTGTGGTGTTAACAGTGCACCAGCTGTGATACGGTGGATATTTCCCCAGAAATGTTTTATATCATTAAACTGTAGTTTTATTCAAGAGGTGAAATAATTCTTTTCCATGGCCCCTATTCAAAAAAACACATAAAATCTCTTTGCTAAAAGGCTCTTAAGAAGGTGCCTGAAGTTAAGTCCTCAGAGTCAAGTAACAAGAGAAATTGAAGTATCTGTATACGCAGTGGCTGAAACGAGACCAAATAACAGTTAAGAAATTCATATGCACTTTATTTTTCACTCTCAGTAGTTAAAGCTTGCTACACTGCAGAAATCAGTCCATAGAAGTATGTGCAATAATCTTATACTTGAGTGATGTTCATCTTGCTTGTGATAGAAGAGGAAGATAAAGGCTTCTCACCTACGGGCTATGAATATTCCAGCAGTCTGACCCTCTGCACAAAGTTCTGAGGATGTGCTCTTCCTCACCCCCACCTTGGCCTCAGGTAGGCCAGCAGGGATGCTCCTGAAGTAGCAGGTCTAATTTAAGCAGCCCTGACAAAGTAGATCAGACGTTTGTGGGCACAGACAGTATGTTTGGAGTTAGGTTGAGAAAAGGCAGCTCATTTGATTTTTGCTTTGCTTTGTTGTTGCTAATGTTACATCTGCTGAAATCAAAGTTTCAGAACTGAAATACAGTTGTAGTGATTTTCTCTCTCCCTTGTTTCTTTACGTTGTAGTGTACAGCCACAAAGGGCCAAATTAAGGTTGTCTAGGTAGCTTTTCTGTGCTTAACTTTGCAGTTAAGTGGCTTTAAAAAATTTCCCAATTAAAATGCAAATAAATAAGCCACAATAAAAAGTGAAATCATGTGAAACAAAATCAATACTTATTTGGGTAGTATTCGTTTGAGTTTATTGTACAGATCTGTGCACCTTGAGTTCTCAGACTAGCAAAACAATGGTTTTCTTTTATCTTGCATGTGAACCAGCTAGCAGAATGAAAAGAGCAACTTTATCATGTTTCTGGACTTCCACAGTTGTTTGCAGCAAAGGAACATGGAGACTGAGGACTCCTGCTCTGAACTGCAGATGCTGTGCAGACGTGTTCTCAAAGACTACCAGCCCTTTTTCTAGCAGTGGTGTGCCTGTACCATCACTTTCTGTTTGCAGACTTCCCCCAGATGGCCTTCTCTTTGCTTTCTGCAGCTGGCAGCCTGGTTGGAATTCCTGCACAATAAATCTGGAAACAACGTGGAAATCTCAGTTGTTTTCCAGAGAGCATGCGATGACCATGAGGCTGAACAGAGCTTCACTTGCCTGTGGTGTCCCCACTAAGAAACCATAACTGAGATGCAGCAAATTGTTCCTCCTATCTGCAGCGGAGCCCAGAGAAGAGAAGGGAGAAAGGATGAAGGGAGAAAAGAGAATGCAAAGATGGGAAGAAAGAGTGTCTGGCAGTGGAAGAGGAGTGATGGATAATTGGGGAGGCAAAGTGACGGGACCAGGTGTTTCTTTGCTTACCTTCCTCCCTCTTTCCAAGCAAGTTAAGGAACCTACTGCCCTTATATGCTGCCATGAGTAGGGGAGTGGTAGATGCTAGAAGTCAGAGGTGTGTTGAGGGAATAGGGGTGGGGGTTTCATTCTGCTTTGTGGCTCAGCGGTATATTCAGTGCAGCATCAACTGCTGCAGTTCCTTTGGTGCTGATAAGAAGCCTGTGTTGGGAGCTTCAGGAGTTTGGGTGAGCTGCCAAACTCTTTTTGCAGAAGCAGTAAGAAAGCAGAAACTGTGCTCCTACACTTTATGTCTCTGCCAAATCTGATTGAAGTTTCATGAGACAAAGAAAAGGCACTTCACCACCTGGAGAGCTGCATATTGAAGGCCTTCTGCACATAATTGAGGTGTGACAACTTCTCAAAGGCGAGGTCACAAACATGTTCTAAAATTGAAAGTATTAAGCAAGTTTACTAGTTTACTATATCTAGTTTAGTAGATCCTCTGGTAGTATCAATATGTGTACTTGTGTGTGTGTGCATCTAGGTGTGTACAGGTATCTATATACTTTAATATAATACTGTATATGAAATAAAACTATCAAGATGTCCAGAGAGCGGCTGATGTAACATCAAATGTCACAGCTCCACACCATGCTTATTTAGACAGAAACGAGCAGAAATGGGTATGGAAACAAGACCAATATAATGCCTCTAAGATAACTCAAAAAACTTGTATTTATGTCTTGCGTTTTGACCACATTGCCTCTGTCTGGTTTGTCTTTTTGTCACGTGTCTATTCAGCTTCCAAAGTCCTAAGGGAGGGCTCCATTTTCTTGTCTGTGTGACACAGTGCACTTCTGAAAGTTAATGACTACCATGTGAAATAAACATTCAGTGAAATGGCATTTTCATGATTGCAGCTCCTGTGACCAGTGATACTCATCATCAAATGGAAGTCCTAGGACTCAGGATGTGATCTCACAAGCCTTTAGAAATGCACACACAGAACCTGTGGGAAGGCAGTAATTCTGCAAAGTAATCAGTCACTTATGAACATTAAAGGAGGGGAATCTTCAGGCATGCACATCCATTGTTGTTGGCACATATACAGACTTGTCACCTCGATAGAGTCTTGGCCCTCACCAGTATCTTATGAATTTCTCTGTATTTGATCTGCTAAATCTATTTAAGTGCCTCGAGGTCCAGCCCAAGCAGAACTCTATAATAATCTTCTCATTCTGAGCCTGTTTGTGCCTGCAGCAAGGAGGGACAGTGCACTTGTTAGGAGGTGTGCTGCACCTACATGGAGGTCCTCAATGAACAGGATCCCAACTAGCGAAAAAGCATTAGTTGCCTCTGCAAATCAACAATCAAACAAAAAACCCCCTTGTTCCAACATGTCTACTGCTTCATGTGTTAAGGATGCCTTACCCTGATCCAGGGAAGAGGAGTTGCGTATCTGTGTCTGTATGTCATTAAAATGTATGAATGGACACATGCATGCGTGCAAATGACCAAACCCATTGTGGTTTAAAAAGCACCTAATAGCTGAAAAAAACCTAAGCAAGTAAGGTTAGGGAAAAGGTATTGATTTTATGTCACACAAATGTAATGCTTAGATGTTCTACCTAATAATGTTCCCAGGGCACTTTTCAGTGTGGCCAGCTGAAACAGAAGAGCACAATGTATTTAATGATCTGTAGAACACGACTTCCTTGAGGTCAATAATGTGTACTTAACCTTTAGGGTTTCCATGTTGTCTGCTTGTCCAGTTAGTTTATGAAGTGTATGTTAACATGATTGGGGATTTAAGGCAGTGATAACTTGATCTCTCATTCACTGCTGTTGCATGTAAATGTTGAACAAATCCATTGTGATTACTGCCTAGGCTTTCCCAGTACAGCCTGCAGTGATTGCTGTTCCTCATACACAGCCCGGCTGCTCTGAATGCAAGCCAATAGTATTGGTAATGTGAACAGTTAAGAGAGCTGTTTTACTTTAAATCCATTAATGGATATTAAAATCAAAATAACCTATTCTGGCCTTCAGCCTTTGTCAGTGGACTCGTGCTTATTTGGTGGCACAAATAATAATTAATTTGTTTTAAAGAACAAAATCAAGTAAGAAATAAAGGCAGAACTTCAGTTAGTAGCAAGCATACCTCAGTTAAGAGGAGAATAAAGATTTTTACTAGACACTAAAGTCTCAATTAAAGCATTTAATTGGCAATTAAAATTAGCCTTTCTTGTATGAAAGCCCAAATCAGACCTGTATTCAGCTTTAGTGTGCAAATGAGAACCTTGTGTCCCATTTCAGAGAATTACTGTCCTGCTGAAGCAGATGGAAAAAAGTTTAATGTGATTTTATGCAGCGAGGTTATGCTGGTCTCCATGGAAGGGACACTAAATGAGGTATCCCAGTGTATCAGCAGTACTCATGCAAATAAATTTAGGGTATGCTCTGGCTTTTACTGTTTTCCTGCAGTTCTAATATGGGTGGCTCTTACCTGTCTCCAGAGGATACATACATAAAATGCAATATCTAAAATGACTTTGTTCAAAGCTGATCAGTTTAGATTTTGTTTCTGGGGAAGAGACCCATCAGACACTTATTCTCATTGTTACTGTTTCTTGAAATTACAGGAGATGAAGCGTGATAGTGTTTAGAGCTCTCATCCACTATCACAAAACAGCAAATTGTGGGTGTCCTTCACACTACTTCCTACCCCTCCTCTGCAAATAGATGTGTAGGTTTACTGCCTTAGGGCTTAGACCTACAGCTGAGTTACTGCAGCTCTATAAGCAACTGTTCAGTTGTTGAGCCAAGGTAACAAGTTTTCCTACTCTTCTTATCTGTTACTAATGCCAAGTAGAACTTGTAGAGTAGAACTCTCTCACTCCTCCTGAGCTAAGCAAAGCTCTTTGGAAGTTTAGGCCTCTGAATTTTGTCTTCTCAGCTTCAACTTTGTATTGTGCGTGGCTGGAGGTGGCTGTCCATAGCCATTACATCATTTTATTTGTGTTATTGGAACGTGGTGAAATTACAAAGTCGTATCCGGGCTTTCTGTATGAGGTGCCCTACAAACTCATAATGAGAGAAGCCTCTTGATGAGTCAAAACAGACAACAAACAGCAGTTGTAAAGTTGTAAAGAGCAAAGGAAAAAAGAGGTGAATGGAAGCATAGAATGAAATGAGTTGGTGACTTGACCAGAAAGGGAAAAACAAGACACTGATTGACAAATATATTTAAGGAGAATAACTGATTCAGCCATTCAGACATCTTCATGAGTCTGGCTCTAACCAGATGGACCAATAATCCACTCCTTAGGTGTTGCCCTTTGTGACTGGTAGGTAGGACACATTCTGCATACCCGCGCTCTTCTGCCTCAGCAGCAAGCCATGCAAAACCGACAGGAATTTTAATGCTGTGCTAAGCTCCAGCTGATGTATCCTGCTCTGAATGTTGTGTCTGTTCTGTTGCAGTAGCCACATAGACCATGCTGCTCATAGTGAAGGATAAATGTCATAATTCTGTACAGTTTTACTTCTCTGGGAAAGCTTTAGCTCTTTCTTCCAGGAGAGCCATAGTTAAAGTATAGAGCTGGTAGTCAATAGACTGCAAGTTCTGCTTCCAGCTCTGCAAGAAGGTTGTGTGTGGCAAAAACTCGGAGTCTGTGATTGAGCAGAGCACTGAAGCATCTGCCTTCACTTAAGCAGCAAGTAGCCACATTGATCTCTGTAGAACTGCTGTCTTGTTTTGGAAGTGCTCGAGTTCTTTGCTGGGTAAGGGCTCATCAGTGTCATGGAACTACAAACTTCACTTGTATTTGTTTTGCAAGTAAACTAAAGAGGACAATTTGTATTTTTCAGCAAAATGTCTTCTTTTCCCAACTCCAGATGGATTGGGGGTGTGTATGTGACAGGAAGGAATGACGATGTTATTGAAATTTGTTCTGATATCCACAAGGTTTTATAGAAGCATTGTGACTTTTAATTTTTTTCCATCCTTTCTAAATCAGAGTATTGTTTTCTGGAAGATAGGGATTGAAGTAAAATCTAAAATTTTAAGAGTATTTTAAAACATAGATCAAAGAAGTATGACTGCCAGTTTTCCTGTTCCTTTTCCAGTTAATTTTCTTTCTTTATATTTTTGAGTCAGCTATTACTTATGTTTATTAGTAACTGACTATTAGATTGTTTTCAAACAAAATTTGCAATGTAATTCAGGTGCTTGATAACTTGTTAGAAATGAGTGATCCTATGCAAACTTTTGCCTGGAGAAATGACAGTTTCCATATGAGTAGATCTGTTGATTTATTCCTATATACGAACATTTGTAGGGTAGAGCCATAAAGTTATATTGTATGTACATGATGCTGAGCCTTTCAGGAGAATTCCTCTCACAGGAAAAAGTACTTTCCCTCAGTGCCCTTTCCCTCTGCAAGTAATCTGTCACTGTAAAATTAAATGAGAAAGTAAATAGTGTTGTTATTTCTGAGCGTGGACACAGTGCACACAGTAACAAATCAGATTCAAAAAATAGCTGATGAGAGGATTTGTAGAGATCGTTGATGCAAAGTTTGAAGTACAGTACAACCAGATACCTGCTCTAAATTGGCTGCCACTGTAATTAAAAGTATAAATGTTTCAAGCTGAATACATCCTATTAGTAAGATTTTAGGAAACAAAAATTTAATTTATTCACATTCGATATGGTCTGTAAATGCCACCATTATATGCCTTCCTCTGGCCTTTGATTAGCTATGGATTAATAAAACTTTTATACCTTCTTTGTCAGCTTCATTTGAACTCTGTTTTTGCATACTGTTACTATTAAATAAATGAATTAGTGTCCAGAAATGTGTCATGCATATTACCTAGCAGCAGGAAGCATAATACAGTGGTCAGCTCCCCAGGAGCATTATAAATCCTAACACGCTCAGCAACCTGCTCATGTGGACCTATTAAAGGCTTGATGATTTAGTGAAGCAGTATTTGTGCTTAACAATGGAATTTTAGTTAATTCAAAACAAAGTAAATCATTTCCAATTACAGTATTTGAATATTCACAGTAGCTATACAAGGATATGTAATGTTGTCAGGGAAAAATAAAATAAAATAAAAAAAGACATTATAAAGGTTGACTGGAGTTTAGCGTTTCAAGTGGTTGTGGTACCTCAGCATAAATGAACACCAGTGTTTGTAAAACATGTTTATTTGACATAGCTGCTTCACTAGAGAGATTAAGGAGCTAGAGCCTAGAATGGGCAAAACTATTTCCAGAGCCTATGAAGCCTTCTGTGACCAGGAAGGCTCCTGAAGGCTAAGCAGCAGCAGTAATGGGAGAGCCGCCCAGCCAAGGGATGATGCAAGGTGTGCTGTGATGCATACAAACAGGGCAGTGGTGACCATCAGTGATTTGTGATGAGTTTAATGGTATTTTTCACATTTGGGCTGACCACACACGCTGCAGCGGGGCTCACCAGCGGTCTGAAGCTGCAGCTGTTGGAGGAAGTGAGTGAGAGGATCTGCCAAGTTCCCCCGGGCCTTGTGCTGGAAGATGAGGGATTGATGGGGAGGGCCAAGATCCATGAAATGTCTACAGCTTCTTTCATGTGTAACCAATGTACCATGTATGTATATACATGTGTATACATACAAATGCATACAAGTGATTTGTAGTATGTGGAAGATCAGATTGTCCTTTCTGAAAACAGGTGAATGTTCTCCAAATCTGTGTTTTCAATCCAGAATTTTATAGGTATGGCTATGCCTTAAAATGTTGATGTGCTTCAAGAAAGGTTCTTCAGTGTGCTTAGTAGCCCAGTGCCTTTGATTTCACTAGGAGTTAGGGTCTCTATTGCTTTCCTTAAATACCACTTTGGTACTTATTTGCAACCACGGACTATTCTATTTGTTTGCATATCCATCAGGTTGGCACCTGCAGCCTCACTCAAACTCATGCAGCTCAGGCTTTGAGGTACTTAAGTCACTTTTGACAATAGGACTTGGGCTTCCATGTTCTGTAGAGCAGTTTAAAGAAAACGTGACCCATAGGCTGCCCTGAAGCTATGAGACACAATGCGTGTGCCACTGTTGTGTGCAGTGTGTGTTCGTGCCGAAAGTGACAGTTGGGTAAGTGTGACAATTGCTTAAGTATCTGCAGTGTAGTTTTAAAAATGCTACTGAGTCCCAAATTATAGACAGTAATGGTGTTTGTAATTTTTTCTTGTGGATTAATCCCTTAATTTTGGTTACAGATTTTGAGTAATGCTGTGTGCATTTTAGCTTCCTTGTGATCAGTTGGTCACATTAAATAGTTAGATTTTAGTATTCTTAGAAGGGGAATAAGGGCACTCACAAAAGGGAAATACATTCTGGAGGCTTATGAAAACATAACTTCTTAAGGTTGGTGGAATATAGCCAGATAAATAAACGTGTGAAAGCACAGAACTACATGAAGAGGCCTTACTAGCTACACCTCTGCTCAGCTGACTTGCACTCTGTGGCGCAGACTGAAGGTGGAGGAATAAGCAAAATGCTAACCTCCAGGTAGCTTTTACATCTTAATTTATTCTCATTACTTTTTACAAATTTTTCTGACAATGTTTTCCTTCAGGAGTGACATTTGCTGTCTTCAGATACCTGTTGCTGTTAATTTGGACTACATTATTCCTACAAGTGTCTGTCTGACTCTTGCAATTTTCAGGCCTTGATTCCATTAATAATCTTAAAAATATC
This sequence comes from Aegotheles bennettii, assembly GCA_013398125.1. NCBI lineage: Eukaryota > Metazoa > Chordata > Aves > Caprimulgiformes > Aegothelidae > Aegotheles > Aegotheles bennettii. The sequence continues at coordinate 1,488,736 of VZRW01002111.1, forward strand.
AGTATCTGCTCCTCATGGCTTATTGGTTTTGGCATAATGATTTCCATTTGAAGAGGATGAGTCATGTGATACTACCTAGTTGCTAAAAAATCCTGAGGGGAGAGATTCATTAATAGATTCATCATTGAAAACAGTGTGTTCTTGCCAAATTCTCTAATACAAAGTATTGTACAGTATCCTCAGAAGTGGTTTTTTGTTCATTTTGGCTGTTATGCTACTCAATATAGCCTTGTGTTGTATGGCAAATTAAAAATCTTACAGCCACAGAAACAGACCAGGAAAGGATGGCATATGATATAGGAGAAATAAATCAGGAAAATAAGGTATGAGTATAGGGATGCTATAGATGATACAAGCTGAGGTGATGTTCACTTATTTAAAAAACCTGTTTAAATGCCAAGGATGAGTTCTGTGCAGGTTCCTGCTGTGCTGTGTATCTCAAAAATAAGGACTGGCACCTGATGCTCAGGGTACTCAAGGGGATGCCAGTGCAGAGGGCTGCCAACTGCATTTGCAAGTAATTGTTAGCATTTGTGAAAGCTGCTGTGGAGGTGTGACCTCAAAGGTATGAAAAAAAAAAAGTAAGGTGATCTTAGCAGTCATCCAACAAAAATTCTAGAGATTACTAATAAGTCTTCCTCTATTCACTATTCCTCTCCCCCCCNACTTTTCTTAGCCCTGGACCCATCAATGCAAGCAGTGCAGTGACTTGGAACACTCTTCTGCTTGGTGGTGGTGATAAAGGGAAAGAAAGGAGATTGTATTGATGTGTAATCACCTCTATAGGGTACAGCTGCTGGGAGACTACATGGGTAGGTGTGGCAGGTTTCTGGCAGTCTGTAGTCACTCTGAAGTAGTCAACGTGCTGTGGTATCAGGAGTTTGCTAGTCTTCCTGGAGAAAACATCTCTCTGACATACAGAAGTGTGTGGTCTAGGAATAAAATATACTCAGCTCGTGAGGGAAGCAGCTAGCATCTAGAAGGAAATGTTTGTATTTGATATAGTCCTCATTTCCAAGCAGACTTCTCTTGTGAGAACTTTGAGGCCTTGATCAGAGGCAGAGGGTGAGTAACTTCATTTTGGAATTAATGTGATTGAGACTAGGGTGTGTATCTGAGAGTGAGCCCACGTCTGTGGTGGTATTAATTATTTTGGTGATCACTAAGCAATTGTATGTGACCACGTTATGCCTGAGGTCACTTAAATTCTTCTGGCGCTGCCAGAAATTCTGACAGCTACCAGAACATATATGAAGTAACTGTCATTTATTCCTTTATATATGTGGCCTGTAATGTGTATTTTCTGTAATTTGTTCTCATTGCCACAGACTATATGGAAAGGGAGGTAAAGGGTAACCAGTCTGGGGGGGGCGGGGAATCTTTGCTATGACTCTAGCAATAATTGCTTGCCAAGTTTAGCTCTATATTGATGCAAGTCAAATAAGCTTTGAAGATTCTGTTGAGGCTTGTTTGCTCCTTCAAAACAGGAAATGATCTGGTCTGAAAGCTACTGAAGTACGTGTAGTATGCTTTGTAGGAATATGTACAACTCTTACATTTTAATGAAACTTTACTAATGCATGGTCAAAGGAAACAAACACAAATAGGTTAAACCCAGCCAAGTGCACTAAATCAAATATAGCAAGCATGATCATTATCCATTCATTGTTTCAGAGTTACTCTTGATTGCCTAAGAAATCCTACAAATTAGAAAAATATATCTGTCTTTTACAAAACATGAATTTGGATAATGCATATAAATAAGAATGTGGAATGTCTTTCAATCTCTTGGTTTCTTGGTCCTGTGAGAGCAAAGCAATAGGGCTTGCTATAAAAATAACTAATCTGCAATTATTTTTTTTTTAATTTTAAAATGTGGTGAGGGTATACAGGATTTTGGAGCCACGGTTCAGTGATAAAGTAAATGCTCTTAGGGGTTCTAATTACTAAAGCAAAAACTTTGCTTTACCTGTTGCTAATCCAACATTAAACTCATTCTACTGGTCTGAATCTGTTAAGAATTGCCAGCAATATTTATTCTGGACTAGATACCATACACCCACACCACTCCAGGCTTATGCAGGACTTTCCCATAAACAGCATAAAACTAAGAGCATGAATCTGGTCTAAGTGTCTTCTCTTATATTCTGCCACCTTTGTCAGAAATGTCACAATGGAGACCTCACAACATGCAAGTGCAGAGATCCAGCCCTGGTGATTGTGGAACTGTCTCTGAAGTTAAACAGAGATTCCCAGCCTCTAAATTTTCAGAAGGATTCCTATTATGTGCATGTAAAAGCTAATAAGCTTCAGTTATGCTTTGCAGTTGGTTAATGATCTGCATTTCTAAGCCCACCTAGGAAATGCCATGTACTTTTTTTTCTCTGACTTCTCTTTAAGAAAATAGAAGCTGTCCATTGCATTAAGATGTGCACACTTAGTACTCTCCAAAGTGAATTTGTTTAGACCATTTTTCCCTGGCTATATAAACATATTTTCTTCTTCATCATAGTACCTTATGTCTATGTGTGTATGTCTTTGTGTGTATAGATAAGCAAATTCTTCCCAGTAGTATAAGAAACATCTGTAAAAAGGACATATTTTACTGACGGTGGTGGCATGCCAGGAATATACCCCAGCTATTGCTCTCGAGCATTACGTGTTTGTGCCTCAGCTCAGACACAGCATGTAGTGAAGGAAAATCTATCTGCCATTTAATGCATATTTACAAGATATCCTACTCCCTCTAGTGTGATGTAATGAGTACCCAATGTGCAGTTTGTATCATTGTTAAAAGAGCACTAGTGGAAACATGAAATGAAAGGAACATGCTAAAATATTGTAATCTATTCCACAGGGTGCTGTTCTTCAAGGGCTTGGTGATTAGAGGTTTTATTTTCATCCAGCAAATGTTATTTATTCACACAAAAGTCCTGCAGAGAGACTGAGAGACTTAAACAGGCTGTGTTAGCTCAGGAGATGGGGCAGGGAAGGGTTGCATCTTCTATGAAGAGACCTATCACTGAAGTTACATGGAGCATTGGGGAACCTCTTCAGGCTTTGTACCATAGCTGTGCTTTTGATCATGTGCATAAATAGGTCTTCTGCCGAGTGGTTGACTTAATTCAGTCATTTTGATTGATAATTAGCACTGACAAAGAATAGATCAAGGCAAATCACAAGGACAAAAACATCTGGGACTTGGTTTAATGTGAATACCCCAAATCCTCCTTAGTGGTAACCACACCACATGTACAGAACAGAATTCACAGTTGTTTTTGCAAATGCACAAATTAATACATCATAAAATATGAAAAATAAGGCTTCAAGATGATAGGGAAGAACTGGTGCAGATGTTGCAGTTCCTTCTTTAGATCTTGCAAGTTTTCACTGTCTTTCTGTGATGGAACATGGGCTGAGCAACGATGCAAAGGGTGGAATAGCATGGCACTGAGCTTAGGCACGTGACTGGGTGCAGACTTCGGGCCTGTAGCTCTCTTGGCTGGCTTCTGGTCTTCTCCAGAGCTGTATCAATGTTTTTCCAAAGCTTGAAAGGCTCAGACAAGTTGCTCTTGGGTTTTTGTCTTTTTTCCAAGTGGTTAATCAACGAAACAAAAAACCTTCCCTGTGAAATACTTTGAACAAAATACTTGATAGGAAGTTGGAAACGTTTTGTGCGAGAGAAATTTAAATCAGAATGAAGAGAAACTGGATTTAACTTTTAATTTTTTTCAAAATATATCTTTTTTCAGATGTTTTCCATTTCTTGCAGTGAAAAGAACTGCAAAAAATGACAGCTGGATTTATAATTTTTTTCCTTTTACCCCCTTTTCTTTTTTTCTCCGAAATGTAATATCCTGGTGTCAGGAAATAATTTTTCAGACAATGAAGGAAAACTTGAAGTTTGAGTATGGTGGTTAAGCTGCTTCAATTTGAAATCATCTTAAAATGTTCAGGTGGAAAAAGGAGGTGGGGGAAAATGGGAGGAAGAGGAGTTTTCTGCATGTTTTTATATTCAGGGACAAGATTGAGGTGGGAGCCAAGGTAAAACATCTTTAAATAAACTAAAATAGAATAAAAATTTAATTTAAAGCAATTTGAAATATAAATAATTTTTTAGGGAGAAAAATAATGTAAGTTTTTGGTGTTGTTGATAGAATCTTATTTTTCAATAGAAAGGGTGTTTGTCCCCCCTTCTTTGTAATGGATTGATGCAGTCTCTGTATGAGTTAGGAACAAATGCTATTTACATTTGCATGTACATTTACATTTACATTTGAAATGAGCTTTAGAAAATCGAAGTGACTTGACCATGGTGACAAAGGCAGCCTAGCAGAGCTAAGGACAGATCCCTTATCTGCATCCTAGACTTGTGTTTTAGTAACTTGCATTCCTTGGAAATAAATTTTTGCTATAGCTTTGGCCATTTCTCTTTTCTGCTTGTCTTTTATTTTCCTTTTTTAAAAACTCTCTTAATGGTCTTTCTTGTTTATATGGTAAATCCCAGTCAATTCTGGTCTCTCAGTGCTATTCTGTGGAAGACTGGTTTCTGTTTGCCAGTTTTTCTTGTCTTCTGGGTATCTGCTCGCCTGCCTACCGTGAAAATACTTGCTTTGTTCTGAACATATGCTCTGCATATTCTGGGGTAACTTCAAATAGTTTAATGTGTATGCAGTGAATTTGAGTATTTATCATGAAATACGTAGCCTTTTTCAGAGGATCAAAAGTCCTTTGGTGATTGGTATCCATAACTGATAGAGCTGTGCTAGGACAGCAAGTCTTTTGTTCCAGTGCTATTTCAAATCTTGTTCAACTTGTAATTTTGGGGCATTATTTCTGTTTAGACATCCCCTCTGCCTTGTATGTTACTGCCTGAGTTCGTAGCTTGGCTTGCTTCTTTTATTCCCAGGCTTTCTAAAACATTCTAAAATAATGTTTGTTTAGGAGTAACTACAGTTCTCCTTACATGTTTTTTGCCTTTGGACCAGCTCATTAATAAATGCCTTTTAGCATCTTTTGAAACCAAAAGCAAAATAAAAAAGGAAAAATTCTGCTCTTAGCCTAGAGAAAGCAAAACCATTGTTCTAGTGTCAGTTGTCACAGTGTAAAAATCATTAGTCAAGAATAAAACTTTGAGAGGCAATGTGCTTAGTTTTGTTACTAATATTAACATAGCATTATCAAAAGTGTAAATTTGTGTCTTGCAGACTTAAAACCGCTCGATACTGCAACAAAATTATGTGTGTGTTGGTTTTTATTATTAACTCTAGCTTTGAATTAGAATTCCCTATATTACAGCTTGGAGCTAAACTCTGTTTACAAAACAGTATTTACACTTGACTAATTTTGCAGATCAAACTAATTAAATCAATTAAACTGGTGATTAACCAAATGAAGGCTGATTGCAAAAATTAGTGGGTTTATTTTGGAGGACTGGAAGTACGCTAATTACTGCAGTGATTACTTGAACCTGGAGTACTCTAAATGTGGTATAAATTGAAACCTCATTGTGAATTAGACTGGGAATTCATTACAGTTTAAAGCACTGTTAATACTATTCAGGCTGCTACTCCTGTGGGAAAATTTCACTTGGTATTTTGTATACTGATAAACAATCATTTAGTCTGTGTCCTTTTAAATAACACCAAGCAACGTCACATGATATTTTTTCTTGTAGCTGAGTCACAATTCTATTTTATGAAAATGTAGTTACTAAAACTGTCAATCAGGTTCCTCCACATCGCATGATGGGAAATGTAGTCCAACTAAACCCATCTCCTTCATAATGAAACAAAGTATTCTAGTTTCAAGTGGTCGCCACAGCATTTTCTGGGTTGATGTCTCAATCTGTGTTTGCCAGCTCTGATTGTTAGCTTGGTGCACAGAAGAAATGGGGGTTTGGTTCACTTGCCCTGCACATTACTTAACTGTTGGCATAGCACAAAATTATTTGTGCTAATTCTAATTTGTTGCATTTCACACTTGTACTTGGAAATGCAGTGCCATAGAAGGATTTCAGAAAAGGAAACAGATCTGCTAGATTACTCACTCATTTTGTTTGCCAATGCAAGCTATTCCCTGTAGTATACTTCCTAGGCTATTTCATTCCTCCTCACATCGCCAATTAACAATGGAATATAAATGTCTACTAAAAATGACCTATATTGGAGAGTTCCTCCAAGCACATCTCCTTGCAAGGAGGTTAATGAAATTGCACAGAATTGAAATAGAAAAACCTCAAAGAGCTGGAATATTATGTAGTTTGTGACTATTCCATATTATACTTATGAATATTGTAAACATGCTTTGTTTTAAGCTTACTTCTTAAAGATCTTTCATTATATACCTCATTCAGTGAGGGGTTTGGTTTTAGTCATCATTGCTCCAATGAGTGCAGCCACTTGAGACTTACATTGCATCACAGGCTTTTATTCTGCATTTTTTTGATGGTTTGGGTTATTTTTTCACAAGCGAGTACAGCTTCCGTTTGCTGAAAACCAGGTTTCAGTAGAACAAAATGCAACTCATTATTTCATTTTGCTATCAAAAAACATATAAAAAACGATTATAAGCAAAGGCATGATGTAGACCTCTTGCGGCATTCTTTTCTGAAACAGTTTGGTGATAAGGGAACAGCTACTTAAAAAAAAAAAAGATAATTTAAAGCATAATAATTTTCTCTGCCTATTTGGGAACTACCCTTTTAATTTTTTTTATTTTTTTCATTGCTAGGTGCATTTTATCAAGAGGAACTTCAGATGTACAACAAAATAAAGGTGTTAGAAAAGGTGGAAAGTAGAAAGTACCAGCAAATCCATTTTGCTGGACAAAATAGGATCAGATGAAATCAGCTGGGGAAAATAGTCTGAAATTAGCTATACTTCTGGGAATGACTGAGGAAAAGGTGATGGTTAGCTGTGTATGGGTGGTGGGGCAGGAAACTTGTTAGGCCACTACAAAGGCTCGGCATGAAGTAGTGGATCGAAGTCAGCAGTGGAAAGGATTTCAGTTGCTTTTTGGTTGGGATCTGGTGTGTTGAAGTGGGCAGATGTTGCCATCTGTGTGCAAAGTGCACCAGAGCTAGTTTCTCTGGATGAAGTCAGGATCTGGCTCTGCATGGAGTATAGTGCTTGGCACTTCATTATCAAAAGACAGTGTAAAATGAGAAAGCAGTAAAGGGAGACAAAACTCAAAGATGGCTGCAGAGAGAGAACTCTGACCGACAATGAAAGGGATGAGGTGTGTGGTCTTTGACAAAAGAACTGTGTCCTGTGAAGACTGAAGGTGGATGTTCACAAATGTTTAGCAGCTGTTAGCACTGAGAAAGAAGTGTTGTACTCTGCTCAGTGTTGTACTTCAGTAGAGTGAAATGGCAGAGCACATCAAGGCGAAGAAAAGGGAACATCCAGAGAGGCTTTCTCAGGAAGAGACCTCTTGGCCAGTAGTGGAGCCTGTGGGCAGGCATGGGGGCTGTGCAGGCAGCTGCCAGCCTTTCTGGTGGCAGGCAGAGGGAAGCTGGGGCCTGTAGAGCTTACCCCATGCTCTAGCCCAGTGCTGGAAAACATACCTGGTAGCAAAAGCACTGAAAGGACACAGGAAGGTGGATTTTTCAGTAAGACATACCAGTTTTAGGGTTTTTATCTGAGTATGTCCAAGTATCTTTTCTGAGAAAAGATGTAATAATACCAAGATGCTTCATACCACTATGTAAAAGTAGTTTTAAAGGAAAAATACATTCTGTTGCAGGATACTCGCTTCTTGAGCAGGTTTTTATTCCCCTAGTAGTCACCTTCTCCAAGAATGTAGGCAGATATAGGCAGACATAGGCAGTGAAGTCTGCATGTGAGCCACATGCGAAATATATGGTCTGGGGTTTTTTGTGTTATCATTTTTTTAGCAAATATCTCCCCTAGCTGTCTTTGCAAGCTTGAAGTTGTCTGTCTTATAAAGAAGAACTTAATTAGTTCATTTGTTAAGAAATGAAAAGTAGAAATGCAGATTATGAGCTGAGTGCTTTCAGGGAAGAAGCTATGCCTGTGGAGTAGAAGGAATTGCCAGTCTGCACTGAACACTCTACCAAAACAAAGCATTTTCTCAGCCTCTGAGCATGTACTTCTTTAAAGCCACAGCATGTGACACCGAGTCCTCAAGCGTGCTTGGTGCACCCTCATATATAGCCGTGGTGCATGACACATTTTGCATGGGGCATGTTTCCCATGCTCTTGTAAGGAGCTGTGGCACGCGACACCTCAAGCACGCATCGCTTTGGGTCCCTGCGCCCCTGGAAACTGTTGTGGCTCGTGACTGTTTTTTCCCTCGGGAGGGCAGCACTTCTAGCCCTGGCGTGCCCCTGTAAACCCCTGCAGCACTTCTTTTACCTCAGATGCATGGCACCTCAGTCCCTGGGCACACTTGGCACACCTTTCTGTAGGGCCGCGTGGTGCTGCACTTCTGTAGCTCAGGCGCGTACTTCCAGTGTCAGCCACAGATGGAGGTGGTGAGGGTTTCCATCAAGACCGAGTAGAAAACCAGTTCACAGTGAATGCACCACTGCTGAGTGTAGGACCTCTCAAGTCTGCAGTTGCAAGATGTCTGATGGCCAAACTTATTTTCTCAATTAAATGAAAGTTCCATGCCTCTCTCCAAGGAGGAATTGTCTGAACTGTCAAAGCTGTATTTGAAGATTTCTTGATGAGTTTCTGTTACACATACAATTATCTGTCACCTTGATATGCCAGCAATGCAACGCAGGGTTAGATCTGGAGGAGTTCAAGTCTGCACTGAGACATTCCATTTTTGTGGAAATCAAGAAGCAGTTCCCAGATGCACAGCATGATGCCCCACAGCCAAATCCTTCACTGAAAAGGCTGTATCAGCTCCAAGAGTTCAAGTCACCCAGTAATCAGATCAGTGAAACCACAGAGACCAGATCCAGACTCTGATGTGTTGTAGAAGCTTAATTTTGGTTATTCCGAAAGTTATTTGAAGAAACAAGTTGCTTGTTATTTTAAGTGGCTGAAATTAGTAGTGCTCTTCGTGAATTTTTACAAAATTTTTTATCAATTTTATCTGTGGCTGGTTTTTGTGTGCTGTTATAAAGCTGATTAAAGCAGAGCAAGCTACATGGTAGTTTGTTCTTATAAAATAATACAACTTGGCATTATTTAAATAGCTCCAAGTGACTGTAAAAATTACTTTTTTTTCCGATGTAGTTTTTTTGAAGTCAAATGCTGATGCATAAACCTGAAGCAAGTTTTCCATACTTGAGTAGATTTGACTGTAATAAGTTAGTTCCACAATGCCCATTTTCAGCTATGCCCCATTATTTAATTCTATAGCAGAAACATAATATCATCCTGGTGGTTTCAAATGGTTATTATTCATTGATATTGTGTTACCACCCAGAGTGCTCATCTGGATTGTATATATGTGGGATTTCCACAAGAGCTTAGAAGACAAGTATCTGAAAAGACAGGAAGCTGAAGGAAAGCATTCATTAACCAACACGACAAAGGCCTATGAAGTAGTTTCAGTAACCCTGCCTAGAGTAAAATTGGTTAAGAAAGAGGTGTGTGCACTCTTAATAAATCCATCATGTAAAATATGCATTATTTTTCTCAAGGATCTAGCAATATTATTCAAAACGTGCTAAAGTGGGCAGGATATCCCAGGAGTAATTGTGAATTATTAGGTCATAGGGACCTCATTGCAAACTATTTGCAAAACTTAATTGGTGTAATAAATAAAATATGCATGCAAATTAGACTACTTTCTGAATTAAAGGAATCTGTTATCCAACACTGCAAAGATTCATCCTCATTTAATAGTGGTTTGATATACAGTTCAAGATAGATGTGTTTTATGTTTGTCCTGAAAAAAAACAAATGGTATTTAACTAAACCTGACCCAGCCACCTAGTGACACCTGATAAATTTCAGTCTGTAGTGCAGGATGTCACTGGCAGGGTGACACTGGGTTCTGGCAACAGTGTACCTTATTTAATCTAGTACATAGAAGAAAGTGGTTAAGCAAGGTGACAAAATAAACAGTCCTGTTTGCTTTATTCTGTCTAAAAAGACTCCTTCAGTACCAAGGCTAAAAATAATAGTAGCTTTGACAGTTCTGTTGCAAACCCTGTTATTTGTTGATTTATTTGCTCTTCATCTCAGAATTCTAGTAGTGGAAAGAAGAGTGCTAATGAGTATAGCTCATTTCATTACCCTAGATATAAAATAGGGAGTATGTAGTCATGTAATGACTTTGTATCCTAAAGCAAAATCGGGAAGAATCAAAGTGAAGAATCTCTTAGAATAAATATAAATAGATAGATATGAAGAAATAGTTAACATTCTCTGTCTAATATCATTGCTAGGCTCAATAACACTGTCTTGTCATCAACCCCAAATCAAGTATTACATCTGCTTTTTTAAAGCAGTTGATTGAATGAATACAAATGTCTTGCTGTTGTCACTTGGGATAGCACTTGATATATCCCATTTTCTAGACTCTAATTATTCCATTTGTAGACATGAATGCCATTTAGATGTAAGCTAATTCAGCATGGTAACTCAATTAGATTTGTACTGACTAGGATTTATGAAACATCAATGGATTCTTGGTGAGACCAATGGGACTACTGGTTATTTATCCCTAAGTCTTACTGATATTGCCTCTCAGGAGCTCAATTAAACACGCCAGTGATGAGAATGTTTTGTAACAGTAGTCTTTCACAATTAGACTAAGATTTTTGTAAAGCATATCACATATAAAGAAGGGCATTGTGTATTATGCAATACAAAGTTCTCATCCAACTAGCTCATGATGTTGAAGCGTAAAAGAAATTTCCATTTTTGCTTTATTACTGTAATTATAAAAACCAAAAGATTAAGTTTATATCAAATGTGGTGAAAATTCTGCTTTACTGATACAAAAAGTCAAAATCAATCTATATTTATAAAATAATATACTAGTATCTGCATCTGGCAGGCTACAAACAAGTTTCTGTACTAATGTAGATCTGCTTGGAAACCAGGAGTTCCTTGTGTAGGTTTAAGAGGTCTCATCGCACTTTCCCCTGAGATCTTTTGTTTGTTCCTTTTTTGGGAAATAAATTAAATAGCAGGAATGCTCACTAAAATTGCAGGTTTTAAACAACATGAAGGACCCAAACCCTAGCGGAAGAGGAGTTTGGGACATACTATGCCTTCCACACTGTTTTGTAGGGTTAGAAAGTGAACTGCTCTACGACTGGGATGCCTCTGTTACTAAGTGGGAGGAATGGGCAGTGGCATCCGAGATTGGTGTATTTGAAGTTAAAAGTCTTGGCAGTTGTGCATGAAGGGATGCACTGTAGTTCTTGTAAATGCAGACTCAAAAGCTTCATCAACCAGCTCTACACTGCACAGCTAGCAAAACTGGACAGGCTAAATGTAGGTTTGTGCATGACTGAAAATAGAAATATTCACCTATTGTTTTGTAGGTGTTGTGGTTTAGCACCAATAGGCAGCAAGCAGCCACTCACTTGCTGCACGCCCCAGCAGGGTGGGGGTGAGAGTTGGAAGACCAGAAATGAGAGAACTCACGGATTGACAATAAAGACAGTTCAATAGGTAAAGCAAAAGATGAGTATGCAAGCAAAGCAAAATAAAGGATTAATTCATTTCCCATCAGCAGGCAGATGTTTAGCTGTTCCCAGGAAAGTAAGGCTTCATCATGTGTAACTGTTACCTGGGAAGACAGATGCTGTCACTCTGAAGGTCATCCCTGCTGCCTCCTTTCCCTCAGCTTTTGTTGCTGAGCATGATGTTATGTGGTAGGGAATATCCCTTCTGTCAGCTGGGGTCAGCTGTCCTGGCTGTGTCCCCTCCCAGCCTCTTGCTCACCCCCAGACTACTCACTGTGGGGAAGAGTGGGAAATGGAGAAGCCTTGATGCTGTGTAAGCACTAAAATATCAGTTCTGGTCACAAATCCAAAACAGCACCCATGAGGACTGCTATGAAGAAAATTAACTCTATCCCAGCGAAAACCAGTACGAGTGAGCTTTTTAGAGTCCCCTTGCATTACCTATTGTTTATGGCTGAGAAATCATTATAGAGGAAATTATTTTTTATAAGGCTCACTCAGTACTGCTAAAGGAAGCTCCAGCACATCTTCAGAAATATTCTCTCACTTGGCTCCTGCTTAAAAGCAGAACAGAGGGTTAACTTGAAATCTACAGTAAGCCTGTGTGCCTATACTGAATGCACCTGACTTTTGCTGAGCAGTGGAGGAAAAACAGCACAGGGATTTTTGCCTAAAAATTTTAATTTCAGTAGGTGACTTACATATTCTTCATACAGATAAGACATTGACTAATCAATGCACATTCAGAGTAGTCCAAGCATCTCCGGAATTACTCCTGTGTATTGTGAACTAAGCAAATTGGGCAGCATGATCAGTCTGATGAACTCTGCAGGCTTTTGCAGGTGTGGTGTCCAGGATACCAAAGCAGTATGTAGGCATTGCAGTATAATGGAATTAGGAATTGATAGGTCGCGCTAATCTACTAGCTATGAAATGTTGTTGAATTCTATGTGCTAAAAAGCCATCTCCCTTTTCCAGATTACTTTGTGCATATGTTAAATTTGAGTCTGTATATTCCTAAAAAAGCTGTGCACAGATTTTTAAGTATGGTTGTTCCCTTGCATCCTCTTGTGCTCAATTTTGATAGTGCCATAAAAAGAAGCTTTAGAAGGAAGGTGTATTAGGGGTCCCTCAGATTAAAATTGATGTGTTGTTCCAGGCACTCTTGGGCTCACTGACTTGGAGCCCTTGCTTCCAGATTGGCCAGGATGCTGTAGCTGCTGATGGTTTGCAAAGTGCCTGATGCTATTACTCTAGGAAATATTGACAGCTTGTAGTATTGAACACTAATGTGATAGCTTAGCTGACATGGCAGCTGCTGAAAAATGAACATATGAAAAAGTTTTTACATGAAATTATTTCATGGAAGGGTGGTGTTTGGAGGGACTGATTGCTGAAGTGATTGTAGCTGAGTGGCTTTGTTTGGATGCTGATTTTCTATAACATGTGCCATTTCTTTCATCAAATTAACAGTAACATGATTATCCTACTCTGTCACACTGCAGCTCATACTGTTAACACTCCAGTTGTGCACCTCAGTGCTAGCAGGCAACTATATTTTCTGCCTTTTATGAAAGCTGTGAAGATTTGTGCATAAAACCAGCTGGTTAGAGACTATCTTACAATTTAAAAAACGTCCTGCTACTCAAATATTTTCAGCCTATCATTCCTATTGGATTGTTGTTTAAAAGAAATACGATAAAAATAATTATTCACTTGCCAAAGAGTTTTTAGAGGATCATATCTGTGGTCTTGTGAAAGCTGTTGCTTTCACATAGGATCAGGCCAGTATCTTCTCACAGTGGGACAACTCATCATGGTTCCATGTCTAAGAATAAATTAATTATTAAATTAAGAGTAAAATTCAGTTACAGTATTTTTTGGCCAAAATAAAGCATTACTAACCTTAGTGCAAGGTAGTAAAAAACTTCTGGTAAATGTTTGATGTGTTAGAAGATATTTTTGTGGAAATATTTTCTCAAAAAGTGTGTTCTTTTTAATGAAAGTGTGCTCGGGACAAAAGGGCTGTAATTAAAAAAAACAAACATAACCTGAAACCTTGTCAAAATGGAATATATACGTTTTCTTATTTAAAAATATTTTCTTTCTTGTAAACAAAATATAAGCTGGAGAAGTGTCAGTTGAAACATTCCCTTTTACATTCATTCAGGAAAACACTTTGAGCCAAACCTGCTTAAAAAAAACCCAACATAAGAATATTTCGAAACATATGTATTTTGCTTCTGTTAGGAATGAGCATATACTTTGAAATTTATACAGTAATCCCAAGGTAGAAATGGCAGTTTTTTTTCCCTGTTTGCTAGAGTCTGAATAATTGTGATTCCAAACTCAAACTGTAGATTCAAAGCCTCACCTAGACCCAGCTATATTTGTTGACGTACTTTGTGTGCTAGTGCCAAGCAATTGAGTTTAGTTTGCCTCTCAGTGCTTTTACCATGGTAGACTACAGTAATAACTGAAATAAACATTGTCAGGAAAAGTGGCTTAGATTAATTGGTTCAGGATTTTTCAGATGTGGCTCAAGTCTCTTCCGGGTAAATGCTGCAGAAATACTTATTTTATGATCCGGGGGTAGGGGTGTGGTGGGCAAAGTGCTGCTAAATTCCAGCAATACTATCTCAGTCACTATTTCTGCTGGCAAATTCAGTAAAGGCCAGGCTGTGAGGCTTGGAAACTTGACCTACAGTGTTCAGGACTGGACTTAAAGATACATCTCTGCCTGTGCAGTAATGCTTTCTGTCACAGGGAGGACTGAGCCACTGCAGCCTACACCTGAGCTTCGGGAACACAAGATGGGAGCTTCTCAGAATTTTACTTCAACTGAATAGGAGGTGCACTTTCTGAGGGAAATGGCACAAAAAGGAGGACTGTAGAAGCCAAGCAATCCTTAGCCCTCTTTGTGTCCTGTTCACAAGGAAGCTTTTACTTCCTAGCTCCTGTCAGTGCCTTCCTTTGATTCCAATTCACTTCACATCCTTTTCACTTCCACGTCTAACAGGGATGACCTAAGTTCTTCTACTCAGCACCTATAATTTTATCTTGTTAAGGAGATTAATGTCTCATTCAAGCATTGTAATTCCTCTGAATCCCCAAAACAGACCTCAAGTTTCCACTGATAGTTATTTAGTTGCACTGATTCCTTTGTGCGTGTAATATACAGGTACATACACAACCACAGCTTTTGCTTCACTCGTGCCCTGTATTATACCTACTGCAGTAGGGGACATGACACATCTTACTGCCTAGGTACAGATCATCTAAGTGAACAAGCAGGTCTGATGCTTTTTCTGAGTCAGGTGCATCTGATTTTGCTGTGTATGCTCACACAATACATGCACTCATGCACCTGCCTGAAAAATTCCTAGTCAAAACACTGGAGGCCTAACACCTTTGGTCTAATGCTGCCTGGTAGCTAGTTTCTGGGGGAAGAATCCCACTTGGGTAGTCATCTATGGGCCCTGCGATAACATCCTGTATTTCCCAGCTCCCCACCCCTTCTCCTCTGCCCCTTTTGAAATCCTGATCAGAACAAGCTCTGCATAGCTTGTGGAAATGTGGTTAAGAATCAAAGCTTGTGTGCTGTTGCTACAGCTTGTGTGTGTGTAAAACTGCTGGTGATGTTCATAGTAGCACAGCTGGAGTTGTGCAGACTGCTAGCATCAAGTCCTAGTTCAGCATTCACTGAACTTCATTGAGATGCATCAGTATGGGCCCTACATCTTTGGCCCTTAAACGGACACTTTGGTCCTTAACCTGAGAACACTTCGGATGCCTCCTGTCCTGTAATACCACATATTGTACTTTAGGTAGAACAAGCAGAGCAATGAAGACATACTGCTTCTAGAAATGGGGAGGAGGGAAGAAAGAGAAAGTAGGATGTCTCCTCACCTGCCGCATACAGTGACACCAAGTTACCTGAAAGAGTTTATTCAGTTGCTGTTCCCCCTGCAAGCCAGGCCCACCCTTGTATTGCAGCACTCCCGTGGTTTCAGGTGATTCCTGCAATGAGGTGTGTTTCATGCCTGGAATTAATTCTTTGATGGAAGAAATAGAGAGCAAGACCAGGAACAGATGGCTGTTAACGACATCTTAATTCTAGAGAGAATGAAAGTGGTATTTCATTATGTGGTATATTTAAATTGCCTTCAGGTGTTAGTTTAAGAGAGTAGAGGAAAAAAGAAAAGTTAAAAAGATTTTTAAGATTTAGTAAAAGGGATAGAGTGGTATAAATCAGACCTAGTAATAATGCCCTACAAACCTGTCAGATTGTAGTAATGTGACAAGCGCTAGCTAAAGGGAATCATTGCCCTATGTGTGGTGATGGACTTGTTTCACTTTGATGAATCAACTGGTTTGAATTATTAGAAAAATGAAATGTTTGCCCTGGTTCAGAATTTCCAAATGCCCCTTCAGGATAAAAGGACATGCATTATGTCTTTTTAATAATTTGAGAATCAATTTTATACTATGCAAAATGTTCTCTCTTTAAAACACTCACATAAATTTTAAAACAAATTCATAGCGCAACTGAGTTTGGTGATTAATAAGCTTCATTTAAATAATTTCTTTCCTCTTGCTAAACTTTCTTACAGACTGGGCTTCTTTTAATAAACATGTAATCCTAAAGGCTTATTATGACACTTTCAGTAGGCAGAAACCTTGCTGATATAAATATCGACCTAAGTTAGGATTAATCAGGCTAATTTCTCTGTGAATTTATGGTATTTGTGTATGAGAGATTGAAAAACTATCAATGCAAAGACCTATGTCATACAGGAAGCCAAGTACTGACATCTTTCTTTCTGTGAAAGATGTCATTGCAGTGCTGTTATTTTTGTTACGTATGTAATATAAATTGTGTAAAAGATGAAGAGAGATCCGTACACAAACACTTTCAATCTGTTTGTATGCATTTGAGAAAAAGCTCTCATAGATTTCTTAAAAACACACAAATTAATATTGCTTACTTTTCAGCAGGGGTAAATTAGGGTCTTGGAGACCTTCTTAGAATAGTCTGGAGTTAAATAATATTGCATGTTTTTCATTTTACTATGATGAATGCAAAGCTATTAAACAACCTTTTAAAGAGTTGGTGTAATTATCTGTAAACAGTAATGTTACAAAAAAAGGTCAAGTTGTCCTGCCATCAGAAGTTTATGGATATAAACTGGATTTATGTTCCCATAAAATGGGCACCGACTAACTAGATTAATTCTACACAACTAAACCAACTGTAGTAATATTTAGAAACAATAAAATGATACCAATTAAAGCAATTTTATTTTTTGTGTCATATTGATTAATGGTGCACTAAAATTAACCAAAGACCTTAAAATCAGAATGGTTGCAGGAAGGCATCCACATCTCAGCATTATTACCAACAAGAAGGAGCAGTTAAGGGAGATGGCCCTGCAATAGTATGAATATTTAATTAATAATTAGTCATGTAATTTCTCCTCAGGAATTATTATCCCTCAAACTGGTTTGTGAATTTAATTATTAGCAGCCTTTTTGTTTCCATGTCCCCTCATTACTGTCAGGATTGATGTAACATAAACTTCATTAAAAATTAAAGCAAGAGTCTTAATTACAAGGCTACCCTGACTGAAGTCAGAATTAGCCAAGTCAGTGATGTGCAAATGAGTGCATTATTTAAGAAACATGCTGGAAGTAGTTATGCTAATGTGGAAGGTTCACAGTAGCAGACCTTTTCACTTGCAGTTGCATATTCATTAAATGCACTATGCAAATTTAATGTAGCAGCCTTAGTAATGCGTTGTTAATTTATTCAGATTTATTGAGTAGGACTTGAAAAAAAAGTACAAATTTAATTACTCTATCTGCTAGAATGATATTAGGAGAGATAGTGGAGGTTTAAAATGTGTTGATCTGGATTACTGCAGTTTGATGGAGGATGTAGTATCAAAGGACACAATTTTGATAACTAGGCTTGAAAGAATATTTGATTTACTTATGGAATGATCTAAGAAATCACTAAAATTGCACATGCTCCTTCCCAATAGGAAAGTGGAAAAAAAAAAGTCTCAGTTGTATTAACTTAAGAGCTAAAGCAGTGCTGAGTCCACAGTCTAATGGATGTAATGATCCTACTGAGACCAGTAAAGGTTATATATGGAGATCTATGGGAAGCAAACTGTCTTTGTGGAAAGTTCACTGGTTGTTACGCGTTCCTCTGTGATGCTGCTCATCATCAAGTTTAACAACAGGAATCCTGTCACTTTGTAACATTACTGGCAGCACAAGGTAATTTGTTAGCAGTGGCTGATGTGAAGTTTAAAATTCTGTTTTCGTTCTTATTTCATGGTTTGCAAAAACCCCCAACAATAACACTGTAAATTTAACACTGTGGAATAATTCTTAACTGGCACATTTTTTCCCTATGAAGGGTATACATATGGGGAACAAAACATATGATTTATGTTTGAATTATGATTTTACTTTGAAACCTTTTCAAAATAATTTGGATTGTTGTGAAGGGACTCTGCCAGCAAATGTAACCTTGCTGTCACAAGGAACAGAAAAGCTGAGGTAGAACAACTCATTTCAAAATGTCTTTGCTTCTACCCCTTGTAACAGTTCCCATATTTTTATTTCCCACCTGATGTGTGGTTTCAGGAAACAAATTGCTGCAAGTGTGTTGTGTGCTTTTTCAGGAATCTGCTTCATAGCTGGGTATCCATAAAAGTTTAGACAATTTGTAGACATTTGCAAGGGCTAAAGCTTGGACTGCTTAGCTGTGCAATAAGAGCATGAAGGACCCACTCCTTCCTGTGTGATTAATCCTTGCACATTCTTCTGGGTATAGTAGGAGTGTTTGCTTTGCTCACTTCTGGACTGTCTAAGCACCACTGGGCTGTATGTTAGGCTACTAGCTTGATACTTGCTGAGTGATTTCTATTCCTTTAAAAACGTGTGATCCCACCTCCCCTGTGAGAGAACAGCAAACAGTCCACACATTGATCTCTCTTTAAAAACTTAATGAAGTTTCTCTGGCTGCAGCTACCCGAGTCTTCAGGTCACGGTGTTAGTCTGTGGTAGGCACAGACAGTCCTGCATTATGAAGCTTCTGGTAAAGCTAATCTGAAAAGTTCTTGCTCTCCTACTCTTGCCTCTTATTCCTGCTATGGTGAGGCTGCTATCTCCTCTGAACCACATTGCAGAAATTAACTTGACTGTTCACTTTTCCTTTAAATAACTTAAAATTAGCTGCTGTTTAAAAATTATTTTTGTGTGTTGTTATTTTATTGTGTAGCTGCAGCTTACAAGTGGTGGAGTGGACAAAACTAACTTCATAATTTGATGTGCCTTTTTAAGTCTGGATGGATGTATTTTACAAAACCAAGAAATCAGACCAATCCCCAACACTTTCCTCATCTTCCCACCTTCCCTGTGCTTTACTGGTATAGGCAGTTCTGCAGACAAGACAAGGGAACTTTATTTTTGGGTGAGGGAGTTATTTTCAGCCAAACTTTCTCGTGATCCAGCTAATAAATGCGCTGGTGCTGGGATAACAGCTGGCAACACAGGTTTAACATTGAATTCATTGCATGAAGGAGGCAAGGGGCTACTCTTTCTGTCACACTGCCACCCTCAGTGTATGCTGTAGTGCAGTTGAAGAGGAACGTGGCCACTGGCACAAGGGATCGAAACAAGTAGTTGGAGGCAGAAAGTCAGCAGGGTCCTCTTGTGGTGACTATTCTGTCAAACATGGAAGTGCACCTACAGATTCTCTGCCTATATCTTAAGCTCCTTTCACTGCTAAATATTATAATTCAGACTCTCAATCCATGTTTTCTAATCCATGCAGGGATCCATCCTGTTTTTGCCAGGTGGCTTGAGGAATCTGGAGAAGTCTGTCAGTCTCTTTCCCTCTGCTCTCCTTGTAAACAATTGGATCTGTCAGGCACGGGTAAAAAACTGACTGCCTAACCTCTCAGTCTTTATTTTCCCTTCATGCAGCAAAATCCTTTCAGATAAACTCTTTTGCTCCAGAAAATAGCTGTCTTAGGACTGGTACACAAAAAGGATATATAGAAAATTACTTGCCTCTTCTGACGTCGGGCATCTCACTTTGAACATCTAAGAGGGAGTCTGTGTAGCATTACAGGTACATTCACCTCGGAGATCTTTGAATTGTTGATGGTATGTATGAACATACTGCTCAGGCTTTCTTAAAGCATCCTAAGTAGAATTTACACTCTTCGCCCAAACAAGGGTCTGTGCAGTATCATACACATCACAGGAGCATTGTTTGAAAGGCATACATGGTGTTATAAAGCCTTTCATCGTGTGGCCTCTGTATGTCAGAAAAAGCAGGAGCTGTGGATCTGCTGCAAGGCCGCTTCCTGCTCAATACAGAGATTCTAATTTCACACACACTTTACTGGAAACGGCTCTCTTAATAAATTCACATTCACTCTTCTTTTACCTGCTTATCCAGTCATTGGAAAAATTCTTCTGCAAAAAGCATAGGCTTATTTGAAATAGTTTGATTGCAACGAAGTCTTAGAGCTGTGCCTTCATCGTGTGGGTGGTGAGATTAAATGATATGCAGTGTATGATCAGAATAGTTGAATGATTAGGCACTTACATCTGTTTAATTAGACAATGAGCTTCAACCTCTGTTTAATTAAGGACTAGCTCATTTCAGTTGTGATCCCATGCTGGGAGTTATAACACTTCTGTGATTCAAATCCAGGGATATAAGAGAAATAGGTTGGTCTCCTTTCATTCCTTAATAGCCAGTGGTGCACAGCACAAACCAAATAAATAATTTGTAGTTAGGCAGTGTAAGAATTTAGGCATTATTAGGGAAAAGGTATGTTTAAGGTAAGATTTGGGTCAATGTGAAGACTGTGAAATCGTGTGATGGGGGAAGTGGTGGCTAACCAATACCATTCATCAGCTAGCAGCATACGTATTCTAGCTTTACCCCCTGGAAGGTCTTACTGCCTTAACTTTATCTCTTAAGTACTCTGCCCACATTACTAAAGGCTGAGGACCTTGCAGTCTTCAAGGTAATGCTAGAAAACCACCCCCACTACAAAAAAGGGGAAATGCTGTGGTTTTTAAAAGAAAAAGGAACAGGCTGGAGCTTAGATTTTGAAAATCTTAATGTATCCAATTTACCAGAATTCATGAAAGAATCTGGGACTGATCTGGTTTCCCGTGTTCTGCAGTTGTGTTCCAGCTAGTGGACTTTCCTTTCCCTGTCTTATGAAATTGAGGCACACAAACCTTGTTGTGGAAGGAAACTCAAACCAATATTGAATAACGGAAAGAAGCAGCAGATAAAGAGTCCTGAACTGTGAAAAGCAAATAAATTAGTAAGGGAATACAAGAAAAGTAGGAGGTTTTATAAATCTACTGAAGGGGATTCAGAAAAGCAATTCTCGTGATCAGATTTACAGATCTAAGTATTCATTTCAGGCTGGTTGGCAATTCCAGCTTCCTTGTGACCTGTTACCTTGGCTGTCCTTAAGGAAAAATTTCAAAATATGATGTTGCAGTGAG
Organism: Aegotheles bennettii; assembly: GCA_013398125.1. Lineage (NCBI taxonomy): Eukaryota > Metazoa > Chordata > Aves > Caprimulgiformes > Aegothelidae > Aegotheles > Aegotheles bennettii. The sequence continues at coordinate 1,509,914 of VZRW01002111.1, forward strand.
TAAGCATGCCTGTTTCCATGCTAATGGGCGTAAGCCCATACTGGAGTATTTGGGGAAACTGGATTAACTTTCAAACAAACATGCAATTTGTTCATCTTGTATTTATCTTAGACATCTGAAGTCCTGATGAACCCGCAAACTGATCATCCTCCTCAGGTACCATATGAATAACACCAGAATTCCACCATGCTGAAGATTTATTCTATCCCGTGACTGGTCAGACAGGAGAAACCCCTAAACAGGTGAAGTAAGTCCCAACCTGGACCCTCCAGGTTTCGAGGGGCCGTTGAGTTTCCAAGGCAGTACAACTACAAGGCAGATAGTTCATTAAACGTCTGCATATACCTGTCTCACAGCAGCTGCAATATACCTTGCACAAAGCCAGTCTGTTCCCTATGCTGTCAGGCTTTGAGTCTTCCAGCAGTACTTGGTACTTCTGCCCTGAAGGCAAGGCAGAATTTTGGTGGATGCTGGAGGGACGTACAGCCTTATCACAAATGTGTCAAGATTTAGGCTTACTGTAGCAACACTTGTAAATTTAGACTGCATAATATTCCTGCTATCCAGTTTTCAGTCCATATACATTTGACATGTTTATTATCAAGTCTCAAATTCAATGCTCTCTGAATGGGTTTCTTCCATATCAACCCACTGTTTCTTCAGTCATCTTCTGTATCTGTTGATGCATGGTATCTGCTATAGAGATAAGGTATGAGATTATGTTGCTTTAAGGTAGAATGATGCTTTTTATATTTGCTGTAGTTGTAGGAGTAGCAATTCAGTTGACTTATACATGTGTAACATGTGCAGTTACAGCCGTTGCTAAACCATCCCTATGGTTTCAAAGAGATGATACATTGAGAAAATCACAGTTCTTGGGTTGTGACAGAAGCACGTTATTGTACTGAACCTTAAAAAAATAATTGTAAGCTCATGTAGCTTTCTTGTTAAACAACCTTGTGTTTTAGTTTCTTCCTATATCTTTAAAAAGGCTACGTTAGTCTGAATCCTGGGCAAGTGGAACAGCTGAAGCCCTGGTGTGTGAATATTGTATCCCAGTGAATAATGTCTCTGCTTTTATGGGTCTTATTCCTTGTTGCAGAGTAAATTAGTTTAATCAAGTTCCTGAGTTTGGGCAACCTCTTATCTTCCTGCCTCTCCTTGCTCTCCATCCTCCACCTAGCACATTAACCGGAGGAAGAATTTATGATCTCATTAGTTTTGCATATTGGTTCACTTAGGACAAATTGAAGCTTAAAAATGTCACTCAACTTTGACCTGTTATGAAAGCATTTAACCTACTGAAGACTACTCAGGTGTTTCTGAGCCATTTGACAACTATAGTGTCTGACATCCTGTAAAAGCTACATAAAAAATGGACTCTGTACAGACACTTCTGATCACCAGGATCACTGCAGATTCTAAACTGGGCTTCTGGAAGTGTTTTCTTGCTGTGCCAAGCCTCGCTCAAGAGTGTGTTCAGATGTGCTTCCCTGCTAGTGCAAAAATTCTGTAATAGCAGGCCAGCATTTGCATGAAGTGGGACAGCTTCTTCCTCTGTTGATTTATGACCTGCCTGTGCCAAGGAGATGGGTTCTTATTCTTGTTCTCTGTTGTATTTTACAGTACTTTCCCTATCTGCATTGTCAGTCCATACTTGGATCTTACCGAGGTCATCATGTGGAATTTTTGCTGCAGAGGATTCCAGAGCTTGACTGTATCGTGTGTTACTCTTGACGATATCTTTCAGTGCAGCAGGTGTTTGCTCTTCACTGTCCAGAGGGAGAGCTATTCCAGCCCTGGGCAGCTGGAGGTACAGTTACTCTGGTTCACGAGCTGCCTTGTACAGTGGAAATGAAGGACATAGGATTACTATCACTGTAGATGTTTCTCTTCATTAGCAGTTTTCAGGGAATGACAAGTATCTCGCCTTCTCCTTGAAACCCTCTTCTGTGTTTAAATTCTATGAGGCCTAATTCGAAAAGTTAGGGTCACTTGAGGGCTCTGCAGGCAGGACTCCAGCAAACAACAGGTAACAAAGGAACAGGAATATTTAATTTCTTTAAGCCACCATACTAAGTTTCTATATTTTTTAAAAATCAAATATATTATTTGTTTTTAAAAAATCAGTATTTCTGAGCGGTTTCAAGAGTTTGGTTAAATCTGCTGAGTCCCCTTTTCTTTACCTTGTACCAAATGGATCCTGAAGAAGGATTCCAGGAGTTCTGCTGCAGGGATCAGCTATAGTTTCCATTCCCCTGTTAGCCTTTCCCCTCCATACTGACTTTGAATGTGAAATTTTAACTCAAGAGAGAGCCTTGCATAGATGGAGATTGATCTCCTGATGCAGTTCTTGACAGCACTAACAGGCTGTGATGTTCCAGGATAATGCTGCACCTCGTACTTCCTGCTGCTTGAAGCAATTATTTTTCATGTAAGATATGTTGGTCCTACACAGGGAATTTTTACAGGTGTCTTTGTATCCCATGGCAAAGATTTGAGGCCTGGAGCTGCTACTTCTATGTCATCATTGTAATTTCAACATAGATAAGCTATTTTGGGGGCCCCTTCTCTGTCAAGTCTTTGGAATTTACAGTCTGTCTCCCTTGCACTCTTTGTCAGACACTAAGGCTCTCTTGCTTAACTGAAGATGATTTGCCATATGGTAAAGTGGATTTGCTCTCTATTAAATGTTTTTAATTGCAGTGTGTTTACAAAGAGCTCTGTAAATACTTACATATCTGATGTTGCTAGAAATTAGTTTTATACTAGGTTTTCCTGGGCCTATTCCAAATGATGTTGTTCAGAGGAGTTAAATTACACTTGCTGCCATTCAGAGCTTAATGACAGCATGCCCAGCATGAGGCTGCATGGCATCGTGCTTTTCACACATCCATAAATAAGACTTCAAAAGGATTACTTCAAATGATATAGGTGAGTAAGCTCACAATGAGGTCTGGCAGGAATGTCTACTGTAGTAGCACTGGTGAAATTACTTGTATGATTTAAAGCCAGAAACTCAGCCAATGTAATTAATTTTCAACTCTGTTGTTTGCACTAGGATTTTACACTGATTTTTTTGTTACCCAGTATGACTCCTGCACATAAGCAGAGTCTGATTCTGTCAGAGTTTTTTCAAAAGGCTGCTTACTGCCCTCCATGAAAAGTTTAATTTGAGAGTTGGGAGTATTTTCTGCTCTTGGGGAAGCCTGAAATACAAGCATCAGCATTGCAGACACAATTTTTCTGTGAAGACCTCAGTCACTGTAATACTGAATTGCACGTACAACTGGGTGTGTAGAAGCCTACTGGATACCTTAAACAGGTTACAGATGTGACGTGTGTATGCGAAGGCAGCATGAAGTACCCCATGCAGGAATTGCAGTGAAAAGGAGCCCCATCCAGGGAACTGTGTGTTATGGTGAAGTTCAAAGACTTCTCAGCTGAATGAAATGAGAGATGCTTCTTTTACAGAAGTAGAACCAAAGGGCACTGGATCTTCTGCAGGCTGATTACCACTATTTATTTGCAAATGGGGTGTGCTTTCCCTAACTTCTTATTCTTGGACAGACAATAAAATAGGTGGTATTTAATTTAATGAAGCTATGGTGTCTCAGTAGCTTGGAGAGGTCAAAGCAATGATGAATGGTTTCAAAAAAGAAATTTTAAGGTAGGATTTCATAGCTGCCATGGGTATTGGGCATAAATGGGTTAGGTGAGGAAGCCAGGGGATGCAGGGGTACCCTGTGCGGGAGGAGACTGTGAGCTGTGACACCATGGCAGCACCTTATTGAGGACATTCAGGAGGAGTAAGTTTGGAAAGAAGAATATTTGGAGCCAAATACTTCTCTGGTGTAAGTTACTTTAGCTGCACTGGTTATGAAGAAGCTAGGAAGGCTTGTGCGATTTGAGGATGAGCATTTGTCTCGCAAGATAATTTCTTCTCCTGGGCTTTTTGACTGTGAAACATTAGAGCTCTAATGCACCTTGATTCTCCAGCCTCCTTTAAGTTTTAAATGCCTGTCTTTTGGGTATGGTCTTAATAGACTAGGGCTTTAGGACCAGTTTCTCTGAGAAGCCGTACTGTTCAAGAAGGGCCCTTGACACCATTCTGACTTAATGCTAGACACATCTGCTGCTACTTGGACAAAATTGACATTGTCTAGAGAGCAAAGCAATCACCTAATGTAGCATTACAGAGCATTTACACTTGAGCCATGTTACCAGGCAGTACATCTTGACCTTTAGGAGTTCAGAGATTAGATTTCTTTGCTACAAGCGCTCAAGATATTGTTAAGCATTTGTTGCTATTCAAAGCAGATTTCAGGGGTTACCTGTGGGTTTAAATCATAGCATCAATCATTTTTGGAAGGTTCTTTTAAAGCTGAGATAGCTTCAAATAAAAACTGGGATTACTTTTACATTTATTGTTAGTAGTTGGCAAGAACCGAAAGGGGGGGTGTGTTGTGCAGGTAGAAGACATTGCTGTAAATTTCAGTGTTTATTTCTGTGTGAACAGTTATTTTGCAGCGATCCAACGGAAATGTCATCTTTTTGATGCTGTGATGCACTTATTCCAATGGGATAATAAACGAAAAGTCTAATTCAAAATAGGAAGACAGGCAGAGTTTAAAAGAAACACGTTCTTAAAATAGCAACACCTTGAATTACTGTTGAAGTACAAACAGACACAGTGTTAATCATTTGTTAATACTGAGGAATGCTTGAAAGCTCATGCTTTGTAATTGTGTACAAACCAAGCACTTCAGAAAGGGGGAGGTCAGGAAGGTGCCAAACCAGACCAATGAGCCTCCACTACTGTCAGGGATCCTTCCTTCCTATTACAGAAAAGCACTGATGATCAAATTTAGGTAGGTGCATGTAGCATCTAACTGGGAATCTCATCTCCTTTTCCAGTGACACAGAGGGATCAAAACTGGTAAGGCATTTTCTCCTTTCCTCTCTCCCCTTTGCCCAAACTATTGGAGTGGGTCTCAAACCCATATTTCTGTCATCTTCATCCTAAGCTTCTTCTTCCTAAGTAAAGAGAGTTACATCCATGAAAGAAGTACAGGATTTCATCCAAAGTTTAAAAAAATATTACATTTCTGAAATGTAACTGAAAAACCCAGATACAAAATGGAAGGCTCATGACTGAAAAGTGATACAGTAAGGTCCTATTGTAATTGCTAGCATGGTTCTGGAGTTAAAATGTGTCAGTAATCTGGAATGCATTTGGAAAGTATCAGCCAGAAGAGTAAGGGAGTTTTGCCCTTTGCCCAGTGCTGGAACACACTCTAACCCTCTGGGCATTGTATCAGAGAAGGATTGGAGAGCACTTGGAGAGTACAGACAGGGAAATTCCTATTGAGGGAAGGAAGCCTGATTACAGTGATTAACTACCATGAAACAGTTCATTACAGAGTCCTTTAAAGTCCAAGTCTCCCAGCCCCCAGGGTTTCACTTTCTTGCTTTTTCTAATCCTGTAAAGTAAAATAATAGTGATTTTTCTCTGAAGAAAGGAAGGGAAAGCTTGACAAGTGGGAGGAGCTCAGAAGGGGGCCAAATGTTTTGCTTTATGGCTCTTTGAAATCTCTAATTGATATTATAGAACTTCCTGATGAAATGTACTCTTCCAGGCCTTCAGAAGCCAGAACCTCCAAAGTTGTTTTGCTAACACTTATTCATAGACAAGCCTCATAATTGTCAAGTATAAGAATGTGCTAGAACTACCTGGGAAACCTTCAGCTGAGCAGTTCCACTCCTCTGTGCAGGTGATAAGCACCATCCTCACAAGTCCTGGCTCTTGTTACCAATTCTAAGATAACTAGGCATTTAAAACAGTGGATGCAAGCTCAACCGGCTTTCTAGAATTGTCCAGGATTCTTTAAATATCTCACAAGGTATTAGAGTTTGGCTTTTCACAGTTGGTCTTGCAGCCTTTGAAATCCTGGCCAGAGAAACAGATTTGAGGCCTTGGGAGGCAGTAAAATAATGCTCCTATGGAACTCACTGAGAGCTGAAGGGATCTTTGGTGTCAATGGCTAGGGTAGCTTAAGGCGACCAAGCTCTTACCAGTTTATCTCTACTTCTGTTTTCACATTGGTGAAGATGCCTTGTCTAGATCTGAACTTCTGTACAACCTGTCTTCTGTACAACTCTTTTGGCCCTGGTTCTGCATCTGTATCAAGCTGTTGTGTGAGTCCACGGCTCTGAGCATCTAAGCATGTCACAGCCTGTAGTATGTTTGCAATGAAGCAGTTCAGGCAGTGTCATTTCCATTTTTATGGATGAGAAATTGTATTTTGTTTTCTGTGATTGGGTCCTCTAAGGCACTGGGACTTAGGCATCTAAACATCTTTTGAGCATCAAGGTTAAAATGGGAGTTACACAGGAGTTCTGATCCAGAGAAGAAAAGAAAAAAGCCACAAAGTCAGGTTCAAGTCTTCAGCTAGCAGCCTGGCTTATCTTTGTATCCTAAATGAAGTCAAATGGATCGGGGTATGTAAGGTGCTATTTTAAGTAAAAGCACAAAAGGCCTTGATATGAAGCCTTGTTGTGCCTACAAATTCTGAAATGTTTGCTTCTTGCTTGAAACAGTGTACTTAATATAGGAAACATTCTTTGGATGAAAATAAAAGAAAATACAGGAAAACAAAAACTCATTGTGACTGACTATGCTAAACCTCTCTAGAAGTTTTTGTTTTGACTTGTTTCCCTCCTACTTCTTCCTCCAGGAAGACACACTATTGTTTGGGCTAGCAAATGCATGGTGTGCAGTGGTTGCTATGGTAATTATTTCTCGTAATGAGTTAGGGTTATAAATGGCTAGGATTTAATGAAGAGTTCCTTTGGGAATATCTTCATCAGTTCAGATTGCCTTCTTTGGGCTATGCATCCCTGTGAGACACACCAGGGTGCTGGGCATTCATACATTGCAGCAGAACCAGGATAGCTGTGGTGTTTCATCACTCCTGAAATCTCCCACGCTTTTTGCAAGCTAATTCTGTAGAAAACACAAGTAAACGATGCAGAACTTACTAATGAATCGGGCTGGGAATCTGCATGGTTCTGCTTGCCTGTACTGAGAGGGGTACTCACTGTGACCATGTGCAAAGTACAGTACAGATTTGGAGTGGTAATAAGATTTTCAGGTTTACAAAAGCTGAAAGAATATTGAGTTCTGGTTAAAATAGAATGATTCCCTCATTATATATACGAGTGCTTTGTACTATTCTGAAGGGTCACTACACCATGCAAAAGTGAGTGATGTCTTAATGTGGGTAATATGTAAACCTCAAATCAGATCTAATGTGTGCTTCTGTCAACATTTTGTGTTTTAGATCTTTATGGGAACTCATTGGAATATGTTATTAAAGCAGGTGTCTTTCAAAATTTGAATCTTCAAAAATTCTTCATTTCATTCTGAAACTGTGAACCCATGATTAACTTGGTTCAGCAGTCAGCAATGTACTCCCTTCGGAAAGTCCAGAGACTTAAATGAAGGCTGCCAAACAGTAATAAGGCTGCTACCAGATGCGTTAAGAACCAGTGTACAACTGATCATTTGATGGTCAGCTCCTGCCAAAGGAACAAAGGTTCTCCTGCAGTTTTGCAGTACAGAAAATGGTCTGTTAGTCTTAGTCTGCTTAGCAGAGGAGAGTCAATGTGGTGTTTATTTTTGGAAAATAGTGGATGTGAGAACCAGAGGAAAAAAATAATAGGGGGTTTAATGTGTCAAATACACATACGGCTCTACTGTTTTCCTCAGAGCAGTCTCTCTGAATGTATTTTGTAAGCCAAGATCGGTCCATACCAAAATACAAACAGCTGCTTCTCTCTGAAGACACACTAATAATTAGGGGTGTGACCTGGATTGAATAAAAGTCTTAATAGTGCTGATTTTTGTGGTTGGGATTTTTTCTGATCAGGAGTTGAGACTAAGCATACAAGTTGCAGGAGAAGTGATGTGTTGTGAGGTGGTATGAGGCAATGAATAATTTCAGCACTGGCTACAAAACTGCACTCCAAACTTTCAGAGCAACCACACTGTTGGGGTGGGGGGGGTGGGGTGGGGAAAGCAGTTGTGTGTGGTGGATGTTCAATGTGTTACGTGTTAATTTGCTTGAAATAAAAGTATCTGGATCATACATTTTTGGTTATACCACATACCAAATTTAGTACTTGAGCTGGTTAATTAAGAAAAGGGTTTTTTTTCTAGACTTAAAAACCTTTTCAGGAGTGATTTATAGCAAGATTGTTTTAAAATTGACTTTGTCTGAACTGAGACATTTACATCTCAAGTATTTCAAAGAGACTGTGTCAGAATTGCTCAAATTCTTTGTTTCATTCAGCTAATCTCTGTGCTGTTCCCCTTTTACCAGATATACCAAGGGTTCTTTTGTCGAGAGCATTGTTTTTCAGACTGTGCTAATGCATGTTTAATCATTCTTCTTCCCCTTTCTTATGCATCTGCTGTATAGTTCTAGGTGGAATTGCCTCTTCAGATTTTTTCTGTCTTGCAGTGGCACATTCAGACTCAAATTGTTGTGCTCAGTAGTGCCATTGTCACATTATAACAAGAAGATGCTTCATCATGTGTCATAAAATGAGTTGGAATCTTCAGTAAGGAGCTGAGGGATCATGTTGGAGAAAAACATTCATTTTTATGCACCAAGCCATTACACTGGAAAAGGACACATTAAAGCCGTCAGAGTATTTGCAATCTGTAATACCAGTGTACCATGGTAACAAGTTGTGGTGCACGAGGTTTTCGGTATTCTGGCTTACAAAGGTATAAGATGTGGATGTTTTTAAATGGGCAGTTTTCTTCTGGATTGTGAGTTTGGCAGTCACAGCAAACTTAAAAATATTAGTAAATTAGATAATATTATTTGTCTAGTCTAATTAATACAGTCATGTCAGACACTGCCTCTTTTACTGTTGCTGCTATGTAATTATGACCTTAGATTTGTCTACATGTTCAAGTACTTTGCCACCTTTTACAGAATTAATATAGATTGTCTCATTGACATCCTATAGATCAGCATTGTACACTTGCTTCCATCTTCCTGGTGTCCCACGTGACTCACTTTAGCCTTGTCTTCATATTACACAAGGAAGGTGTTACCTTATCTTCCATAAACAGGTGCCCCCACTTTGGTTTACCCTCACATTTGAGTTGTTCCCCACAGTAAGTTAGTCATTGTTAAGCAAAGCTTTGTTTATAAGTGGATTATCTGATTAATACTCTGGCCAAATAAAAGTAAGGTAACATCCATAGAAAGACCAGGTTAAAGAATCCTGAGGACACCAATCAACTCTTTGATAGCTGAACACAAAAGGGACAATTTCTGAGGGGAGATACAGAGAAGATGTAAGCTTTATACCAGGAGATTGGATTCCAGAAAATCCTCCCAGCTGATTAATAAATTGAAAGTAAGGAATAGGAAGTAAGGGACTGGAACTGAATGCTTGAGATGTCTGTAGTGGTGAGATCAGAAAAGAGAAAGCAGGTTTCCTGGCAAGTAATACATAGGCCTTTCCTTTGTACGTCCCAAGATACTTCTTCAGGGCGCAGATGAGCAGAAAGCGGACCAGAATAAGGATAACCATTACAGGAAGAGATCGAGGGTCCCTAGGAATATTCTAGGCACTAGTAGGGTGGAGAGAATTTCCTGAGGAAAGGATCAGATATTGATGGCAGTGGCCACAATTCACTCCAGTTTGACCAGCTAAGGTGAAGAGCAAGATCAGAACCCATTAGAAGCAGTGATATGAACGTGTTTAGTATTATGGGAAGAATAGCCAGAGGATCAAATGGCAGTGAATTTATACTGTAGAAAGCAAGCAGGAAAAAAGAGGAATTCCTGTGGTGATGTCAGAATGTGAGCTGGAAGTATGGGGAAAGCAGAGACCACTTTTTGGATCACATCCAGAAGAGACACGTGGTGATATAAGTATAATGTTAATTGCCTAAATATAGTATAAAGAATCCCACCTTGTACACTTATCTTCCAGGCAGAACTAGGTGCTGTAGAAAATGTAGTACTGATGCTAATGACAAGGGAATGTGCTACTGATTGGTGACTCTCAAAGGACTTTTTTCTTTTGCGGGGAACAGAACTAGACCCTACAGACTATTTGCTACTTTTCTCTTTCCCTTATTGTATCCCGTCTGTATGAGGCATGTCAGAAGACATCAATCAGCCAGCAGAGAATCCCACTTGATAGCAAACTAGACCATAAATAATGCCCTCTGCCAAAACACAGAGAATTTCAAACTGATGAGAACAAAACAATACAGAAGTATTAATTGCCTCTTTAAGAGTATAAAACCACTCTGCTGCTTGGAGCAGTGCAGCTCTTTAGAATCTTTAGCTGCTAATGACCACTGGATTCTGAGGGGCTACAGTTATCTTCCCAATTATTTAAGACCTGAAGCAGTCTCTGAGTGGTGAGTATTAAAAAGGAAAAGCAAAGCAATGTGCTATATTGTGCATTAAAATGATTGGCTTAAGGTACTGTGTTTTTATGTAATTTGACATTTAGAAAACTAAAGACAATTAAATAAAAATAATCTGTTCTCTCTTATTTCCAAGTGTTTCTTTCCAAGTAAAAAATATTTTTATTATTATTTTGAATGAATCTTTAAGGAGATTTCTCTCAGAAGTGGGGAATGTAGTATTCCTTTATTTCTATTTATGAGATATAAATTTTAAAAAGCTTGGCCTACTGGGGAGAAAAGCAGTGCTGAAGGACCTGTGCTGCTGTTTGTACAGACACATGAATGGAGATTCAAGCTGAGCAGAACCACTATTGCTGCTGTCTTTCCTATGCTGAATGCTAGCTGTGTGCTGGTTGAATAATAGCTGGTTGTTGAGTAGTTTCCCTGCTTGGGCCTTGAGTATTCCTGCCCAGTTCCTCCTGCACTCTGGAAAAAGAAGCTTGTGACCTTCAACTGACCTTCTTATTTATACCCATGTCTTAAGAAAAGGCAGGTGTACTTCCAGTAATACCAATACCTCATCAGACCAAGAAAACAACTGGGGCTGTTTTAGTATATGGTCCCAAGAAGGGCCTGGAAAGGAGTTTTTGTCTGAAAGTTTTAAAGTTACAAAGAAAAGGCATTGTTGTGACATCCTTGGCTTATAAAACTGAACTTCCCACATTTTGTGTCTTAGCAGAACTGCACCAAAATGCCTGATTCCAGCAAGTATTTGCTGTCTGTTTATCATGAGTATTTGTGATTTATTTATTTGTGATATAGGAAGAAGAAAATCAAATTAAAACACATTAGGTAGAGATCTGGTTTATATTTCTAGAGGTAAAGGTGATTTTGACTTGAGAAAAAGCAGGGTTGGGAATGGGGTACGAAAAAAATACTCATCTAGAAAGATACTGAATGCTGAGATACTGCTGCATGTAATAAGGCTGAATGAAGTCAGTAATGTTTGACTGTAAAATGAATTGCTGAAGATTTGGTTTTAACCCCTTGGCCAGGCTGTTTTACAGCAGTACAGATTTTAAATAGCATGGGAGTTCATCTTTCTGAAAGAACAGAGAAGGGGAGAACAGCAACTCTCCTGCTTTGTGAAACATCAGCTAGAGTAAAAGTGACCAGTGTTGCACCTGAAGGAGCATTGGTAATCACCCCACATCCAAATGAGTAATTAGCTGAAGTAATTACTAGCCTTGAGATACATTCACACACTTTTTTTGTCTGTGACAGTATCAAGGATAACAGGTGTTGAGAGTGCCTTGAAGGGACAAAGATTGAAGATTATTTCATTATCTGGATTCCTTTAGGCAGAGTCTTGCGTTTTATCCTGTCATGCACAGAAAGGTCTAAGCAACGCCTCATTCTCCTCATGCTTTGGCAGTTTTGAAGTGAGCTTTCGACAGAGAGTGAATATTGTTTAATCTGGGAGAATGGTCTGTCCTTGAGAATTCAGTAAACTATCTATGTGTCCCTGCACAGTCTGATTCTAGCTCAGAGGCCCAAGGAAAACTTGCATGTAGGGATGCTGAAGAGACACAGAATCTTCTTTTTACTGAGGTTTAGATTAATTAGGAAAGAAAGTATTGTGTATATATTATTTTATATATGTATAATTAATTCAGACCATGAATATCCATCATTAATTTATATTTTCAGTATGAATATGTAGTAGACTTGCTGAAAAATGCTAGCTACAACAAATAAATGAATAAAGCTAAGGATAAATTAAGCATGCAGAACTCCTGGATTTTGCCAGGGATTGACTTAAGTGTGAATGGATGGTTTGAAATTCCAGTATCCACAGGTCTTCAGAAGCTGGAGTTCTCAGTAATTTCCATGTTCGAGGAACCAGGCTGCAATGAAAATATTTTTATATTCAGGAAAAAAACTGAAAACCTCACAACACTTCAGCCCGAAAGATCAAAGTGTTGTTTGAATAAATGTTACTGCATTTTGCCTTTCAGGGACTGAACTGATCTGTCTTCCCAGAAGAGTAGCTCCAACTCTCATGGGACTCTCCCTTCATGTTCATGGGCTCTGCCTCTAGAACGTGATTTTTTTTTTTTCACTCTGACACTGTAGTAGTCTCTATGGCTGTCAGTGGCACGTTAAAGAAAGGCCAGGTTGTGCTGCTGTTTTTTGCAAACATTGTGAACAGTCCCAGTGACTTGCAGTGAGTTGCTTGTTCAAGAGTTTGTAAGTTTTAACTGCTCTTTATACTCTCAGAATTATGCTGTCTTGAGCAAGATCAATGTGACAGAAAAAAATAAACTTCTATAGCATACCTTCCTGAATAACTGGGGAAGTGGAGTAACCTGTAGAACTTTACCATTGATTAAGGAAAACGGGGAAAGACACTCTATTTGGAATAAATGGTGGTAAGATCTCATGCTGCTTATTTACAGAGACTTCCATGAGAAAATGGAAATACTTAATGTGTAGGTGGGATGAATCTGGATAATATTGAGCATCTGTAATGCAGTTTATTAGTCAAACAGTTTAATAGTGCTGGAGAAGTTAGAGATACTTCCCAAAAGGTAGAAAAGACAGATGTCTAACCCACCCCCAGGCTTCCCGTAAGAGCTGGGGACTTCAGGCTACTCAGCACAGTGCAAGTTTTGTGTCTACATGACCTGAGGGAAAGTGAAAATACTTTTCCACTCTATCTGTAGAAGATAGTTATATGCAACTCGGAAAGTCCCAAACCCTCCCAGTGACTTCCCCAAATTTCTTTTCTTACAGATTTTTACACCCATAAAACAGATGGGGGATAGTGAGGTCCAGAGACAGATGGTCAAGGGGATGCAAAGTAATAGCAACTATGTTAAAACCTACTATTTGTGTTCAGAATTGAAGATGGTAATTTGAGACATCCCTGCACGTTCCAGCTTGGAACCCACTCCTCTGCCTGACGAGGCATTCCCAACAGATGGGATGTTACCACGGAGCTTACTTGCTGGTCTCTGCTTTGTACTCAATTTCAAATCTAACACCTGCTTGGTAATCCATTTCAAAAACACACAATGCAGATATCTTTTAAGAAGGAAATTGAGCATGCAAAGAATTAAGGTAGCGCATTGATGAGACTGAAGCTATTTTGAATAAGAACAAACACCCTTAGGCTTTTGGGATTTTAGTACAGAATTTTGAAAAAACATCAAAGGGGGAAAAGTAAATACTGGTTTTGCAGCTATTGACACTTCAAATTCCATTTAACAGCAGCAGTATCAATTGGATGTTTCACATGGTGTGATTTCCTTAGCAAAATAAGCGTTTGCTCTTAAATGGAGAATCAGACTTTTGCATTAAACTGCAGAAAACATAGAAAAGTTGGCCTTATTTCAGTAGCACTAACTATAGTTCCAGAATGTTTGCCTTTACTGTATCTGATCGTAAACCTTCAGTTACACAAGAAATATACGACCTTGGAACTCAAGATACTGCAATCATTAGCTGGTAAGTTGAATTAGGCTTGGAGTGCTTTTTGTGGTTTTAATACTTCTACATGTTTGTGTAAGTGCAAGGTAACAAATGGAACTTTAGCCACCTGTGATTTATATGTTTACCTTTTAAAAATACGCAGAATCTTTTTATGGTAAATATTATCAGCCATTTTTCATCCTGATCACTAATAAAAGATCTTATGTATCTACTAACAGAATTTGACAAGATTAATAATGTAGGGGTTTTTACAGGTTTTCAATGAAGAAAGCAGTTTTCCCTAGGTAAGCAGCCTATTTGGGTCTTACCAGGTTTACCTAATATTATTTTCTTCCAATATATGAATTCCTCCACTAAAGGACATAAGGTGGTTTTTCCTTTTGTTAGAAAATGTAGTATACAGACAGATGGTATTCTAATGCTGACTGTAGAACACGGATATAACAGAATCACAAGGGTAGGCTTTCATACTGCTGCAGTCCATCTAGAGAATTTACCAGCTCAGTAAGGAGTGAAGTTATTTTTTTTTTTATGACTTGACTCAAATATTTTGATTTAATTTGTTGTCTAGTAGTTGCGATGTCAGACAAAGTACAAAGACTTAACTACAGTATTTCAAAATATGCAATTAGTATTTTTTTCTTACGTTCTTCAAGGTGCCTTGGAGTGCCTTTCAGCTTTAAGCTGGTTCAGTCCTAGGGGCTAAGGAACTGAAAGAAAGGAAGAGACTGGTTTTGTCCCATGTTTGTTTGTGCAGTCATGCAGTAAACCAGATCAACAGTCAGCCAGGTCCTTACTGCTCATTAGCTTCTGTTCCTAAATCTATTTGGTGGACCTAAATGCTATATAGATCACTCTTGATCTCCACATCTCTTTGGATGCCTGTGCAAATGTCATCTGTGGAGCTGGGATCTGAACCCTCCCAAAGACTGAGGAATGAGGCTTAGATGTGTGTGAGCATTTGCATGGGTGATGGTGAGAAATGAGGGAGATTCTCCTGAATTTGTTTTTTTTTTGTATAAGGAATATGAATTGAAGGGAGTATGTGTTGTCTTCTGTAACTCTTAACTCAGGCTTAAAGGCTGACAGGTTTTTAGACTCGGGCCCAGGATCTTGGCCCATCACAGTAACAATCCTGCATGAGTACCCTGACCTGGTCAGTATGCGTGTCTGGGCTGTCATTTTACATACATTTTGTAATACCATTATTAGTATTGCAATAAGGTGCTATCATTTTATAATGAAGTACCCCTTTTTATTAGTGAAAGGGCCTATGGAAAAGCTAAGCGTAGTTGGTGTAAACACTTCTAAATAAAATAAAATCTAGGGAATAGTTAAAGTTAAGTTATGCGAAGATTGGACATTTTAAAGAGAGGTATGAGTCTTTTAATGAATAGAAAATGTGTTAGGAAATTCTGATTAATTATTAATCTATTGAAAAAGGAGCTAGAAATATTAATATTTTATATCACAGAGATATATTTATATAAAATAATTTTGTAGTTGGTTAGTTAGCTGGTTAGGGTACAGCTTCAAACAATCTAGAGAAACAAGTGAATCCTCCTTTATCTCAAATATAATTAGCCATTTAAATGTCTTGGGTCAATTTATTAACACTTTATTCATCGGGGTGTAACTTTTATTAGGCTTTATTGCTATCAGAAATTATATCCTACACAAATACAATAGAGATTTAAATGTTCTGTAGAATGAGCCAATGCTTCCTGACTTTATTGCACAGTATTGTAATGAACCTTGACCAGCTGTAGATTTGATAAGTGTAAAATATTACTGCTTGCTGCTAATTTTGTTCCTTTTTAATGACTGATAATCCATGTCGATTTAGTGTGATAGTCACAATCCAATACTGTTTTCCTGCTATAAATGTGATTGTAACAGGAGCTATTAAGTGTGTCTGCATAATAAAATTAGTCAGGGAAGCTCTGTATATTGTTTCCAGGTCTTTGGATTTTCATTATAGTAGTGGAACTTGTTAGACTGTAAAGCTTGATGGTTGCCACCTCAGACAAGCTCTTTTCTACTTCTCTGCCAAGCAAAGGGGTAATGATGCTGCACTCAGAAGTCTGTTCTCACTGTTCTGGAAAATTCATCGTATATAAACATAGGGTATCATTTTGGGGAGAGCGTGAAAAGTGTCACGGGAAGAGAGGAAACTTATCTGGGCAACAAAGTATTACAACTGCATAAGAGTTGCTTCAAGAGTCAAACTTGGCAGCTGAATGCCTATGTTGGGAAAAGGTAGTCTTGGCATCCCTTAGTAATCCTGCAATGCTGATAAATCAAATGTTCATATTCGTTAGGATGCCTAAGTGTATGAAAGGATTGTAGGAGGAAACCTAGGGAGAAGCCTCTCTTCTCCTTTATCACTCTGTCCAGCAGCATACTCCACCTTTAGATAATGAACTATTGCACTAGAGTAATTCTAAGAAACACTTCCTCACAGACTTCCTTTTGGTCTCGTTTGATCTTGCCTAACCTGAAGGCTTCTATTTCAGTTCTAGGGCCTCTAGGTTTGAAGTGGAGATATTTTTGTAAGAGTGGATGAAATCCCAGCTGTGGGAATAATCAAAAAGCAGTTTCTGCAGATTAATATAATTTTCTGGACCTTTTTTTCTTTTTAAGTGAATAGTTATGTGATCTCTACTGGTATCTTGCCGGAACAGTAACTAAAAACTGTGCCCATATCGGGATAGTATCTCAAAAGAAACTACCCTGCAGTAAAGCAGATATTTAATGCCTGAGTTTCTCTTACTTAACTTACTAAAAAGGTCATGGGGAATTTTGTCCTTGACATCAGTGTAGGCAAGATTTTGCCCATGGTAATTTTGGCTGGGGAAGCCACTGCTCTGCTGGTGTGATAGCTTTGTTGTGCTCTCTTTAACTGTTGGGATAGATTGAGCTGTGCTGACCATTGGGGTAGGACAAGAATTACTTTCACACATATGCTGATATTGTTGACTGATGTAGGCTTCTATTTAATTAGCAGTTTATAGGGAGCAGTTTATAACTTTTCACTGACAAAATAATAGTTCATGGTTTTCAATACAATGTAGGAATAAATCTAAGGATTCATCCCCTTCTACATTATTTATTTCCAGTATTTCCTCCAACATCTGAAAAAGCTCCCCAAGAAAAAAAATAATACAGAAAGCAAGCCGACAAGTATGTGCAGAGATAACTAGTTTAGCCTAAGGTTTACTGTAGCATCTTTGCATTTTGGTGGCTGTGAGGCCCTTCTGACTTTGAGTTTGTGCTCACAGGAATCTTTAAATGTCATCACCCAGTCTCTGCATCATTCAGTCCTGCTATATGAGGGAGCATTCAGGTGTTCTTCTCATATGCCTGTAATTTCTACAAAGGCTTTCAGTGCTTAGTGTAATGCAACAAAACAGTGGTACAAAATTTAGTATCAGCCTTCGCAGAGATCTTCAGGCTGCCATTATGGCTGATATATACTCCTTTGTGGAGGACTTCTGCAAGGATTTCTAGGAGTCAAAGGGATTTCTGCTTTGATGGCTCAAGCCTCTACGCAGCACTGATTGAACTAGGCTCTGTGCAATAGTTTTGGGGAATGCTGGCGGGTATAGGGCTGCTTTGTGCCAGAGGACAAAATGCTGAGAGACTAGTCGGTGTGTAATGAGTATCTGAAATCTGGCCAACATCAGTGGGAGGTTAAGAGGGTAGTCAGTGCACATGCAAATTAGTGCATCTATCCATAATTGGGGCTATTTCATCAGTGTTCCTAGGGGACTTTGTGGGAGAAGTCCAGTAATTGGCTCCTTTATGCCTCTAGAGCAAAATGTCTTTTGGGTGGGGAGAAGATATTCCTTCTGCTCAGACATAAAGAAAAGGGACCTATTCACTTCACCAATTTATAATTCAATTTATTGGAATAAGTTCCTGGTGCCCCATTCAATTCTTTGCCAGATGAAGATGTCCCATATAGATTTAACTCTGGTCTTTTGCTCTAGCTCAGCAAGAACACTAATACAAAAGGTATTCCTTGCAAATAAACACTGGACGGATACAAAGAAACACCATGCAAAACCTAAGCCACGCAATGAGCTTCAGAAAGATCAGATCCATAGATGTGCTGACTGAAGTTTAAGAGGCAACTTAACAGATGTACAAAGCTGTAGATCAGAAGGGATATAAAATAGTTAAACTTGCTTAAAGGCACAATGTGTCACAATCTAACGATTACATGCATCCTAAGCCCGACAGAAGAGGGAACATACGCTCAGCTATGTGCTCTTGGCTGTAGGCATGCCAAGAAGATTATAAAAATGCCATGCTGTGATATGTTGCCCTCCTGCCTGAAAGGCTACCATTAAGCTGCTTATTTACTGCACCTATTCAGGCAGCAGTGCAGTTCAGAGTGCTACCTGTCTTCTTGCTGGATAAATTAGTTGTGGATATCACAGGATTATTGCTGCCTATTGTTCAGTCTGGTGAAGGTGGGGAGAGATGAAAGACACTGATCTGACCTTGTAATGTTTTGTGTAAAATAAGAGATGCTTTTTCTTCATAGTGAGTGTCATAGATGATCCTGGTACCACTGATTGTGTTAGCAAGTTTGGAGCTAAATTAAAAAGGCTAACATACTAATAAAGGCAAAAATTTTATCTCATTCACACACACACACACACACATATATATATACACACACATATATATATACAGGGAGAAAGATGGAGCGGGGTAAGATATGGAGGTGTAGACAAAAATACATTAGAGCTTTGTACTCTCTTTCTGGCTTTGTAAATCAGCACTGTTTGAAATTAAATCTTCAAGAGAGCACACAGGAAAACTTAGTCTCCCCCTCAACTCGGAACATTTTTTTATATAAATTGTTTTGCCCTAATATTTTTATGATATATGGAGCTGTGAACTTTAAATTAGTGATAACAGAAATTGACAAGTACAGCATTAAAAAATAAACCATGCAGCCCTACAGGCTTAATTATGAAGTGAGCAGGAAGATAGACACAGAAAATCCTGTTTCAAAATTTTACCTCACATAATATAAATAAAAGATTATGTCTTCCACTGGTAGCCTATAGATCAAAAGGATAATATAAAATGACTATCCTGTATTTATTTTGCCTTTATTATGTGTATAGATAAACTATACATTTCTCATTTTCTTATGTCTTTTAGCTCTACACAGGGACACTTAGATATAATCTATGCATGTAAATGAATATCTGTAATTATTTTTACATTTTCATATAATCATTAGGAAGACACAATATAAAAATGGAAAGAAAAATTGAAAAGTATTCTAATGGATAATATAGCAAGCTGAATATAAATTAGGCAAATAAAAACATAACTATTGATTGGAATTTATTTTAGAAATTGTGATTCTGAAGATAAAGATGGTTTTGATAATCACTACATATCAGACACAAGATATGACAGTATTTACTGCATAGATGTAAATATAATATAAACATGTGTCTTCACCATTTTGGTACTGTGTGTGCTGAACTGGTAACTTCCATTGCTGTTCTAAGGAACTTCTACTTGTTTGGATGAGGCACCGGAGAGGGTTTTCTTTTTTCCTGATGAATCATTACTAACTCAAACCATTTTATAAGGCTTCAGTGTAGCAGATTAGTGGCCAAAAGTTGACTTTTAACATCAGCAATCAATAACTATCATTTTGACTATGGTTACACCAAAACATGCCTAAAGTCTGTGTCGGGATATCTGAAGTGAAGATCTGAAATGTTCTGGATTTCCAGCTATACATTTTTTTATTAATGGCAAAAAAAAGAGGAGGAAAGAATCTGAAAGAAACAAGTGCAACTTTCTCAAGTGTCAAGAAATACTAGCACCTTTTAATAAGGTCTTCCTAAAACTAAACCTGATATTTTTCCTTGTTACATCTGGGAATGTACAGTGCCCTCGGTGATGGGATGATCAGAGAAGTATCCAGCTGTAGTATGCAGGATTGTTCTAACAAAGTAATTCCCCATTTCTGTATTTGTTTGCTCATGATTTACGACCATTTCATGCAAAGCCTTAGTTTGTGAAAGTAGCCCTGTTAACATCAGTTGGGATGATGGCTGAAGCTGAGCTTTTCTGATGCTGACTTATAGCACTGAGCCCTCTTGGAGAGTGGTATTTTAACTGGCAATTACTGTATTTGATGATGATCAATCAGGATGAAAATTGACTTGACTCCTTAAAGTCTAAATCTCTTTATATCATTATTAGCCCTGCATTTTCTTCATTGCCCCTCCCTCTCAGTCTGCCTCCACCACTTGCATTTGTGGGATAAAGTTAGCCCTTTGCAGAAATTAAAGGAAAATGTCGTATCGCTAACAATCCTAAATTGAATTTAGTATAAAAGATACATTATAAAAATATTGTATTGTTTTGTCATCTTCCACTATGTTTGCAGTTGATAATCTTTCAGAAACTTTTGTAAAATTAATGTTACACATTATCATGATAATGCATGAGAATCAGAACAAGAAGTAGCAGCAACGATCTGTCAACTATAATAACAATTTTTCCTTAAAATACTGATAGTCTGGAGCCAACACTAGTGGTTGTTATGTGCCAGCACAGCCAGACTGTGGTCTCCTCTCCCTTTTGGAGTATAACGATATCTCCTCTCTGCAGTTCTTTTTATGCCATTTCCCCCCCCACTCTGATCCCTGGGAAGAATGATGTAGGAATACACTCAGCTGATTTGTATCTGTTTCTGCAGCAATATGACTCCACAGCCGAGCTATTAATTCCCAAAACCAGCTGCTGTACACCATACCTGCTTTGTGTGGATTGAAATGATACACCTGTGAAATCAGCTTATATCACTGTTTTAGCTGCTCCAGGTAGAGGCTTCTAAGCACTACTCCATATCTCTAATGTAGTTCAGAAATTTATAAAATCTGCTTATTTCATGACAAGGTGATAGAGCCCAGAAAGCATGGCTAGTATTGCCAATCTGAACAGTGCATAAATACATCTCTGGAATTCATAAGATCTGACTGCAGTAGCACAGCTGTGTCTTGAGACATTAGGGTTTTTGTTAGCTTTCTTGGGAACTATGAATTCAAGGAGGTCATTTGGCTTAAATAAAAAGGAAAAAAGTAATGAAGAAGAAGGCATATGCACATATGCTAACTCTCATGGAAGGACCTAAATCACTAGAGTTGCAATAATGGTAATCACTGGCAAATCTGCCTTAACTGTGTAATTAATTGCAAGCATTTAAGAGTCGAACTCATGTAAATGGAAACGCTCAGATATTCATGTACTCACATACACAAAATTAGTCAGACACTTGGCTTCTCTGGTAGGGCCGGATGGAAGGGCAGAACTCTCTTGCTAAATCACCATGGGCTCAAGAGAATCTTGCAGTTTAATTATCTTCACCCAGGATTAAAGAGGGATGGAAATATCCTTTTGTGCCACAGAAATTCATCCAGATGTCATTTGTAATGGCAGGAGGAACAACCAACCCAAGGGAGCAAGCACAGGTGAGGTTTTTGTTGCATGGCGGTTACTTGTGAAGTCAAGCTACTTTATGATATTAATGCAAGCCCAGGGTAAACAGCCTAGGATGAGGTTGAGACTATTCATTCAAATTTAGAGATGTCTTTCTGTTTGAAAGTGTTGAGGAGAAAATTAACTAGGCCATGTAATTGAGAGTAGGAATCATTTGAGTAGACTTCAAGGACTGCAGTTCTAATATGTAAGATTTAAGTAGACTTCTCGTTTTTCATGTATACCAATCACCTGTGATATCATCTGGCTGCCCATCCCCAAACCAAACAGGTGGTGAAAGGGAGGAAGATGGGGAAAATCCCAGAGCTGGGTAGACTAGAACAAAGTTAGAACTGGATCCTGTGAAAAATTCAGGATAATAGGTGAGTAGAACAGTTAAAAAGTATGGCTGGAAGTTTTGCAGCACTAAGTAATAAAATTGCTTTATCCCAAACCTGCTAATAAATTGCAAGAGCACAGACAGATGCAAACACTCTTCACCCATTGTAACTGACTGAGAAAAAGGCTTTCAGAAAGAAGAATGTAGTTGTTAAGAACTTGGGTGGTGGGTTTTGGGAGGGGAATATTGGTCAGAAATCAAAAACTGGTAAGAAATTTGGAATTTGGTGTCAGTTTGGTGTGTGATAATCCCAGAAAAAATTGTGCCCAATTCTACCAGCACTGCCATGGCTAATTAAAGTATAAATTTATTGCTGTGGCACTGTATTGAACAGTTAAGCCTGGAGAATATTTTTGTGTTAATTATATACTGTAATAGCCTTTATTTTCTATATAAATCTGCTCCTTATCTT
This sequence comes from Aegotheles bennettii, assembly GCA_013398125.1. Classification (NCBI taxonomy): domain Eukaryota; kingdom Metazoa; phylum Chordata; class Aves; order Caprimulgiformes; family Aegothelidae; genus Aegotheles; species Aegotheles bennettii. The sequence goes on from VZRW01002111.1 coordinate 1,532,192, forward strand.
TTATGATGTAAAAATATCAGTGCATGCTGTTCTTCAGTTAAATCAGTGGTTACCGCTTCAAAAAGCATGTTATTCTGGTTGAACAATTGGTAGTTCTGATAAAGGACTAAACCACTGCAATGCACTTGAAAAATAAACAAAAATTGCTGTGATACTGAGCTGAAGAATTTTTACAAATTTAGTTACATTTGAAGAGAAGCTCCGTGGAGCTTTCCTGTACAGAACAGCTTTCTCCAAAACACAGCGTAATTCAGTGAGTTAACGTATATATAGCATTTTTAATTTAATTTCTTTTTAGCTGCATATTTTGAGAGGATGAGTTCATGTAACCTCATCAAAAGACACTCAGGATATTTAGATTCTACAGAACCCCAGAGATAACTGCAGTTGTTTAAGATAGCTTTATTTTATCCTGCTTTGTGTTAACCGCGATTTGGCATTTAGTCCTGGGCCATAAATATTTTTTGGTTGTTTGAAACAGCAAATATTTTTGTTCAGAAATTTTAAAAAACTTGCAAAGTTTTATGGTTCCTCCTACAATGCCCAACAGATGGGAAATGGTGCCTGGGAGTACTTGGGTATCAACATCTTGTGCAGCTCTATTCTGAACCCAGAAAAGTGTATATAGATGTGAAGAAAATACCTGGCGTTCACAGTCTTTCTGGCACCTAAACAATGAGACAAAACAGTCTCATTTGTAAGTGACTTTTAAATTATTTATCCAGTCAATGCAAGTCTGGTCTACTAAGGTGCTGTGAGAGCTCTGCCCTTCTGAAAACTGCAAATCTGGGCATGCTGTTACTGAGATCGGTGCAGTGCAATGTTATATGTCCAGAATGAAAAATGGTGATGTGAGGTCAGCTTGGCTCTAGTCTAGTGATGCTATGTCAATATTTTATTGGCAATCCAGTTACTGTAAGAAACAAGGACATTATGTAGCTGTTAGGAGCTAGAAAATAGATTATTTACTATGTAACATGCCATCAATCAGTTTAGTGAGTAAACTAGAGTTTTGGCTGACTGGCATAATTTCTCTCAAAAGCCCCAAGTGTCTCTGTTGCTTAATAGTTAAACAGCAAATTAAAAGAATTAGATTTTTTTTTTAATGTGAAAGAATTTAGAACATTAAAACAGTTTCAAAACTCACATTGTTTTAATTCTAATCATATAATTAAATCGACATGATGATTTAAAAAACTACTATGGAAAAGTCAAAATGTAGGAAAGCCACACCCAATGAATGTGAATTTAATTCAAATTGGAGATTAGCAATATCATTTAAGATGATTTCTTTAGTAAGGTATTTGGTAGTAATAATGCAACAGATGAAATTTAATTTACAAAGGTTAGTTTCTTTGAAATATTCCTTTTTGCATTTGCAGTTTATCTGCAGACAAAATGTATTTTGTGCTTTACTGTATTCAGCATTCTACAATACTAGACCAAGTCTTTTACATTCTCAGTGTTTGCTTTGCTATGTAAATTCAAAAAAAGCTTTTGCCTCAAAAGCTTTTGCCTTCCAAGTCCTCTGTATGTAATTAAAGGGATATAAGCAGCCCATTCTCCAGTAAGACTCCTTTCTGGTCAGCTGTGTGGCATAAATATTGAAGCTGAGAGATTTAAAATTCATCCTAGAAAGAAAGCACTACTGTCTTAGGACTTATAAAATGTCCTTCAAAAGCTGTTGAATGACCTTAGTTAAGTGACATCCTCCATTTAGACAACAGAATAATTGCATCATATATCAAATGTTTGCATTGAAAACCAGAATATTTTAACACAGGACCAAGGATCAGCTTGACATGTCCCAGTAAGAAGGAAAAATGAGGCTCATAGAAGAGAGGAACGACTGTCGAGATGGTCTTCCCTTTCTGCAAACCCTGGTTCTCCTGTAATCAACCATGTTATTTTTCTTAGAGCCTAAAAGGTTTGATCATGGCCACTGGCTAATTTAAGGTCTGGTGAAGTTGATCAAGTGCCTCCACTTGGAAAACAGAACCAATGGGGAAAAAAAAGGCAAAAAAAGCTGAAAACTGGTTAGCTTTCAGAAGAAAATATGTAATGGATTACTAAATAAAAACAGTGGTAGGAGCTAAATGCCTTCAATTAAGTCAGGATATTTTGTCCCTAAGTTGCCTAGTTTTATGCACATTCATGCCACTGTCCTTTCAACTAGGTATGAGCACAGGTACCTGAGGTAGCTTTACAAAAGTCTCCAAGTATTAAGGGAGATCTTCTCTTGCATAGGTAAGCACGTAAGGAAACTTCAGGGTGCCTTTTGGCATCTTACATGCTGGACTGCTGACTTTGCATACAGCTTTTTAGACAAGTTAGCATATCAGAAGCAAGCAAATCTCCACAAGTTACAGCTTAGAACTGGTGTTTTGTGCATGTCCAGCATGCTGGGTCAAAAGTGGTGCCTTATGTGTTTCCATGCAGTGTAGCTGCCTCCTGAACCAGATAGCTTCAAGTTATACCAAAAAAAAAAAGGATGTGGACAAGGCTGGAGAGGGTCAAGAGAAGGGCCACAAAGATGATCAAAGGACTGGAAAGCCTGTCCTGTGAGGAAAGGCTGAGAGAACTGGGTTTGTTGAGCCTTGAGAAAAGAAGGCTTAGGGGAGACCTTATTGCCATGTTCCAGTACTTCAAGTGTGCCTGCCAAGAAGATAGAGACTCTCTTTTTATGAGGAGTCACATGGAAAAGATCAGGGATAACGGGTAAAAGTTACTCCTGGGCACATTCTGATTGGACACATGAGGAATATTTTTCACAATGAGAACAATAAGCCATTGGAATAATCTCCCCAGGGAAGTGGTGGATTCCGCAACACTGGACACTTCTAAGATTTGGCTGGACATGGTGCTGGGCCATCTTGTATAGCCTGTGCTTTTGCCAAGAAAAAAAGGTTTGACTAGATGATCCTTAAGGTCCCTACCAACCTGGCATTCTATGATTCTATGAAGTTGTCCAGGAAGGTCACCAAGAAAGAGTGGTGATAGCTTTTGTTAAGGAATGATGTCTGCTGTTTTAGAACGTGGAAAAAGGAACATGCCATGGAGGTTGTTAAAAATAAATATGTTTTCATCACTTCTGCCCCTCAAAAATACTAATCAAGCCAGTGTGAATGAAAAATTCCTCTGAGACTGTGATTGCGATCAGTCTTTTCAGAATACTGAGGTGGCTGAATTCTCTCACCAGTTTGACAAGTTCCCTGACATGGGTTTGGTTTGTATCATCAGGGAAGTCTGTTTGCCTTTATTTTTTCCAGTTCCTTAACTATAAACTAAGCTATACACTGATAAATGCACACCTTGTGTAGACTCTTTTGCAACTCTGAAGAAACTACATACATGCTAAATGCAGTGCACCATCCTTCTCACAAAGATTACCTGGAGCTGTCAGGGAAGCAAGTCTGGAATATGAAAGGCTGCAGGACACCCAAGCAAATTAGAACTGAGGAGGTGGGAATAAAAAGCAAAGAAAGATAAAGAACTTTACACACACTGGATTTAGAAGGTTGGATTTGCCATGTTGATCAGTTAGAATTCTTCCTCTATCAAATTGTTCACTCTTCATTTTCAGATATGATCATATGGTAAACCAAAAAGCAATCATGACTATTTTTTGCATAATGTTCCATAGCTTAAATTTTGGTTTAGTATTTAATGGAAGTTGGTCAAATGGGGATGGAAATGAACTCATGAAATATAGAGTTTGCTCTTCTGAGTTTTAGCTGCAGGGGAATGAAAGGGATTAGAATATTTGCTGTTACGGTCAGGGAAGCTTTTCTGAGTAAGCCTTTGTGGGTCAGGGATCTGAATATCCAGGTATCTTTGGGGCTGCTATTTTTGGTTGTTGTTTGGTTGTTGTATTTGGTTGTTCTTCCTATATCAGGAAGAACTTTTTCACTGTGAGAGTGACAGAGCACTGGAACAGGCTGCCCAGAGAGGTTGTGGAGTCTCCTTCACTGGAGACATTCAAACCCCACCTGGATGCGTTCCTGTGTGATGTACCCTAGGTGACCCTGCTCTGGCAGGGGGGTTGGACTAGATGATCCTTCGAGGTCCCTTCCAACCCTAGAATTCTGTGATTCTGTGATCGCAGGTTTACAACCACTGGCCAGTGTAGCCTTCCATTTTAATTCTCATGTGGCAAGTCATGATCTGTCCTTTAAAGTCTGCCTAGCCTAATGCCTCTCTGTGATGAGACAGCAGGCATGCAGATATTTTTTTCAGGTGAGACAGTGACTATGTGCATAGGTAACAACGGTCTGCTGTGAGTTCAGTGTCTATTCAGAAGCATCCTTCAAACTACTTGACCTGGAAGTGGATATGAAAACTACCTTCTCAGTGGAAAGCCAAGTGTTCCCATGGCCTAAAGCTAGCCACACTTCCCTAAACACGTCCCTAATTGGTATTCAATCTTAAAAAATGTCTTTCATTAAAAATATAATTTGACGAAGTGGGTAATTGACTTGCATTTGATTAAGGCATATTCTATTGGATTAACATGATTAATAGATAAAATTATAATCAAACAGAAAGCAGTACAAAAGGTGACTTAAGTCATGGGTCATATTAAGATACTAAATTTAAAAAAGATTGATATGGTAGGAATATTAATTTCACAGTAGGTATCATGCTGTTCCCTTACAGACAGTGATGTAATTCAAATTAATTTTGTAGTCAGAATCGGGACTTGTTCCAAAGGCCTTCAAAGTTGATGAGAGTTCATATGCCAGAGAAGTGTGTTTACAATAAAACTTTGCACCTACAATGTAAACATTAATTGTTGCCACACTTGTAGCAGCAAAATGCTGTGTTACAATTAGAAAAACTAATCCTGAACTCCAGAGGGGGGAAAAATAGCATAATGGTCTTATGATTGAAAAAACATATCCAAAGAAGAACAGCTGTCTTCTAAGACTTCCTGGTACATAGCACTGGGATACAATGTAGCATTTTGTTGTATTATCTATTAGGAAGATAAGTTAAAATTCAGTATGAAATTTGACCCACTGATACACAGGACACTACATTGACTCAGAAAAGCTTGTTCAAAATAAAATAAAAATTCTGGTATTAAAACTATGGTTTTCTTTTTAAGAAAACAAGTAATGTTCATAGACAGCAACCTCATTTAAAGAAAACTGTAAATATGGAGTTAAACCATTAAAGCTACGCTATCCCAAACTGGACAAATTATGAGCATTACTGTATGATTCTCACTTGTACTTTCCTTTGAAGCAAGATTAATTAATGATCATTAATTAATGTTTGTCTAGTAGCTACAGTACTCCTTTGCTGAAGTTAAACATTTTCCTTTCTTCCCAACCATGGCAAATACATTTTACTGGTTCCTTTTTAGGTGTGACAAGCCAATAGAGTGGTCCATGTGTGGTGGATAGAAATAATCATAACTTGAAATGCATAGGATGGCCCCCTGGATGGATTATATAGGCAACGAGTTACATTCTGATAATGGAATCTGATCTAAAGATAACATTTTCCATCAATCTCTCCTGTATTTCAAGAGGACAGAACTAGTGGAAATAACTAAACCTACAGTTATCTAACCTTCCTAGATCAGCAGCTTGTCAGTAATTAATCAGTAATTAGATCAGATTAGTTAGTAATTAGATCAGCACTTTCTCTGCTAGTGAAGTTTGTGTGTGTGTGGCATCCACTAAGTTCCTTGAAACAAAAAATTGACTACCAAACTGAAGATACTGGTAAAACATAAGCTGTGAACTCTCACTATGGGATGGCAGACTATTTCAAATTTAATTTGCAACAGACATGCTTTCATTGAGGTATCTGTAAGATAAGAAGAAATAGATGAATTAAAGACTTCATTATAAGCATTTGATCTTGGGAAGATGTAAAATCCTTAAGACATCTTCAGCTTTATCTCATGATTGACTAAAACAGACATCTGGCAAAATATACTGAGCATCTCAACAAGTTTAAATTACCCTGGAAGTTACAGGGTCGAGTTGCCTATGAAACCCATCCAGGGAGCCAATTTGTGCTTAAAATAATTATTATTTTAGAGTAGTCAAGTGGGGGATGAGTATGCCAAAGCAATGTGGAAAAGCTGTCATTGCAAGAGAGCTTTGCATTGATTGGCTTACGGTATCCCAAATACATAGACAAACGAGAATCTGTTTGTTGCCTAAAGGAGTTCTTGTACTGCGAGTTCTCATGCTCTAATAAAAAGAAGTACAAAAAGACTGCCAAATAGTTTCCTAAAGGTTCCAGTAGGTGCCAAATGATTTAGTATTGAAATATGGCTGCATTTAACATCCTCTAGATTGTTCCACGAGGAAAAAAGAGTTATTGTACCAGTGACACAACATACCAGAAAATCTGTAGTAGGTTGAAAGTGATCATTATAACTCCACAGAGATTACTTGGTCAAATGGCACAGGTCCCACTGCGAGAAACAGTGCTTTTTTTCTTTTTTTTTTTTATTTTTATTTAAAGGTTCAACTCAAGTGCTGTTCTGAGAAGAATTGGGCTTGCTTATTTTTCTTAATTGAGGCTAAGATCATTCCTGACATTTAGTGGCTGCTGCCTCTAATAGACTGGATTTATACATTTTAAAAAGCAGCATTTCAGAAATGGCATAAACAGTGCTCTGTTCCTTCAGAATAGCTTCTGCTGACATGAGAGCCTACTTTTAGTATACTGAAATTTAAGAGTTTAAAAGATCCACCAAAAGGACAATAGTGACTATTGTTTGGGTCATTCTTGTTCAGCTTAAGACTTTGTGGCTCATTCACATGTATAATATTTGCCTATTAGAAGAAAAAAAAATAATCTCATTTTACTTTCAAGCTTACTTGAAATCTCTTGAACTGCTGGCGCATGATATTGCTATTTTAGTGCCAAAGGTAATAAATTCTGTGGTCCTTATGACATGTTTGGGAATAGCTTTAGCAATGGAGATGGAAGGGCTGAGCTCTTGTCTCTGTACTAGGATGATCAGTTAATAAAACTGAAGAAATTATTAAAATTCAGCAGATCTATTTTTCAGTCAGTTCACTATTATTTTCTGGATACCCCAAATCTCAAAACATTACCTCTTTGAGCAAGCCTTCACTGATCTGGCAGAGCACTTGTCAAGGCAAACTAAATTAAAAGCTATGCACAAATCCAGTTTGCTTGCTGCATATTGGAAGAAAACATAAGAAAGAAGGAAGAGTCATTTAACTTAGGCAGGACACTTCACGTAACTTTAAACTGTTGATTTGAAACCACTTGATTAGCTTACTGCAGAAACAGTGTTCTGTAATCAGTGAACTTAGCAATGACTGACTAGGGATCACTATATAGATATTCTATTTTATTTAAGAATAAAGTCATAATTAGATGGATGGATGAATTTGGGACACTTGCTTCATCTTTATCTCTAATTGAGGTACTACCATGGATTGTAAGGCTCTGGAGTATAATGATTTGTCAGCACAGGACACAGAGTGGACCAATTTAAGAGTTGCTGGAGGGGTTAGGATTCCAACAGCCTTTGATGAAATCTTTTTTAGGTCAGTAACATTTAGAGATAGAGAAAAAAAAGTCAAGTAATTGGAGAGAAACCAGATGGTTTGTGGCTAATTTGGAAAAGTACAGGTTATATTGTTGTGCGGCATCTTATTCATTAAATGAAAAGGTCTTAAGATTTTAGAAGGGATAGATTAATATTGATATCATGTTATGATTCACACTGTTTAGTGTGCAAACATCAGCCATCCTTTATTTTTTTCTGCACATGCTCAGTGCTATTGCTGAAACCACTGTATCAGGAATTACCATGGTGAGTCGATGACAGCCTTATATATACATTTCTCATTATGTTTTCCACTGCAGAAAAAACATTTGCATGTCTGTAAAAAGTGAATTCAAATATTACAGAAATAGTCAAATTTATGCATATCATGGAAATAACATGGGTGAGCGACGTTTCATAAACACAAGCCGATCTCTCTGCATTCCCTACCATTTTTCAGAACATCTTACTTTATTTGCACAGGCTCCTATTCATTAAAATTACATCTATTAAATATATGTTCATTTTTAAGTTTCTTTACTGTTATATTCTGAGTGAATATAAACAGGCTTGTTAAGAATCTAGATATGTGTTTACTTTAAGGTAATAAAGGTAAAATATTTACCCATATCTAACTGGATAAATATTATCTAAGTCATGTTTATTACAGCAGTGCCCGAGGGCTCTGACTGAAACTGCTGTACATTTCATAGATACCGCAAGGGGCAACTTTTGTCTCACACAATTTGTAGCAAAAATAAGCAAGACAGACAAAAGATAGGAGTGCACACAGACTGGGAAGTGACTTACTTAGAGTGACTTTATGAGGGAGAGGTAGAACACAGAGTAGCACCATGGCTGCTGTCTGAGCTGTGAGATCACACTATCTTACACAAGAAAGGGCTACATGTCCCAACAGTCTCACACATATGTCATAAAAATATATATTTAATACACTAATATATTGTATATTTATGTATTGATATATATCTATGTATAGTTTTGCAGATATTTCAAGATGTTGTTACAAATTGTTACTAGTACATTGCAACTAGTATAAGGGATCTTTTTGACTCCCGTTAGTTTGCTTAGTGTTTTTAAGGCCTTAACCTTTTGTTACGGGCTGAAGAGATTTGAACTTCACAGCATCCTGCTCTTGCTTTCTGGCATACTTGAGAACATAGTTGCAGATTTTTGGAGAATCCTTTCCATTTGGCAGAGATATTTGGGTACACTTGTTAGGAACTGAACACTACAAAATAGATGGTCAGCTCTGGAGGGGATTCTTCAACAAGGGAAAAGCTGTAGGAAAATAGTGCCAAGCAAGCAACATTTTGCTAAGAGGTTTTCAGAATAACATTCTTGACTTAGTCCATTATCTAACAGGTGTATATTGATTTAATAAGCCTCCCTACTGTTTCACTGCAAGCACTTGGTTCTCTCATCTTCACTGTAGAATGTGGAGCAGGAATCTATTAACATGTCTTTAATACCAGCAAAACATGTTGGTGCCCATATTTGGCAAGGACATTTAAGTATTTCAGAGGTAATTAAAGCTTCATTTTTTGATTGGGATGCTACAGACAAGTCCCTCAGCTGGATGTAGTACCTGATACATATATTGATATCCTTTTGCTTGACCAAAAAGTAACATTACAAGCTATTTAACCCACTCTGTTTTCCCCCAGTGTACTCCAAAATGATCTTACAAAATAATGTGTCTTTCTGTGGCTACAGAAGTAAGGAATTGACACCTTGCTACTGTCAAGCTGTGGCTTCATTCTTATTTCTTTCTCTAGATGATGTATTTACTAACTTTATTGGACTCAGCTCTTTATGTTATTTTTAACATCACAGGCTTCATTTGCAGAAACAGCAATGTTCTAGTAAAACAAAAATTTGCAGAATATACGACAAGACAGAATGACATCAGTGCATGAACACAAAGTCTCTGTCTTTCCTGGGCTCTAGATGCAGTTCTACTAACACTGAGGCTGGTTGTAGGCTCTGCCTAGATTGACGTAAAAACTCATATGCAGCTGATAATGAAGCTGAATATGGTCAGTCCACAACCCAAGGCATCCACTACTCTGAGCTGCAAGAGATGTGACAATTGCTTACCTTTGCTCTGTCTCTGAAGGTGGTTCCCTTAGGAAGAAGGCAATAGCCTAGCCAGTTTCCCTGCCTTCCTCTCTGTATTATTTTTTACTAGAGCAAGATACAATAAACAGGAGAGATGAAAACAGGTGGGATTTGGCACAAAATCTGTTGTGAGAATGCATAAGTGTGGGAAGGAATAGAGAGAGCCAGCTCTGCTGCAGCTGCAAAGTTCTGTCAGGTTTAGCAAATACTGCTGTGTTGGAATGGAGCTGTGAGGAACGGAGCTGGCTGCCACTGAGCTGGGGATGGCAAGTCATGCTCAGCACTGTACAGATTTCTCAACAGTTCACAACCTTCTGTTTTACACAAAGTCCTCTTCTGTCCTATATGCCCACATGCGCACACTTAAAATGAAGGTTGTTACAATAAGATGTGTCCTTATATATAATGGTATAGCCATTGTAATACTCAGATTTTAAAAGCTGTGTGAATTATGAGTTAAGCTGTGTGTTTATTCTGATACTTTGCATGTTCATTCATCGCTATCAAGAAGCTCAAATGAAAAAAAAATGGTTGTGTGTTGAAAAGGAACTATTTTACAGTGAAAAGGAAATAATTTTACACTACAGATTTGCGGTGCTAAGCTCCAAGTGTTTTAGAGGAGTCTGCGAGTAGGAAAACTGATTCTGTCTCCTCAGCCTCTTCAGGAGTATTCCTGATGTTTCCACACGCACATCATCAAAGAGACATGGAAAAGTAACAAGTCACTTTTGAAAATCTTAGCCTTCAAACATGCTATTCTTTCTTGTAGCTCCCTCAGTTAAAAACACTCAATTTGCATCTCCATAGATCTGCAGTGCATACGTTATGAAGTTCCCCATGTCCCACACAGGAAGCATACTATACAATGCATCTTTTTTAAGGTAAGAAATGGTAATGTGAGGTGTTCAGCAAGTGTTTTGAACACAGGATCTCTCCTTTCATAATCTATTACTATTTTCTGCAAAGTTTCAAGTAATTTGCTTTTCTGAATCAAGCTATAAAGCTTTTATAACTGTAAAATTGATCTCCTCATAAAGCACAGTGTTCTAATGCTGTAATTACCTGAGGCCTGATCTTCCAACCCTTGAGAGCATTAAGTAATCTTTACGCATCTGTCTAATCTTACTGACTGAATATAGGAGTCAAGTGACTCCAGCCTATCTGCTAGGTCTCTACTCAACTTTCCTAAATCACAATTTGTTTTCACGTGGATAAGTGATCTTGAATGAAGGGTTAACAGTGTTCTGTCTCTCTTAATTTGAGATTTGGAAGACAATTATAATTCAAAATGCTTCTTCTAGTTGAGACTTCTTAGGAAAGACACATATGTAGCCTAGAGCTAGAAGTCCAACTTTGCTTTTAAATGCAAATATTTTAACAAGTATAACATACAGAAGCATGAACTATCAATTATTCCTACTAGGCATATGTAAAACATCTTGTTTATCACAAAGAGACCAAATTAGGCTAAAAATGTAAAACATAAATTTGTAATTGAAATGTTGCCTGTTCTCCTTTGAAACTGCCCATTGTTCTTATCAGAAGTAGCCTTCAGGTTGTCTTGATGCATCTGAATGGATCTTTCAATAAGAAAAGATGGGAACTATCAGTATTGGCAGTCTGTGGTATTTGTCATGCAATGAGACTTCTTGAGAATGGTGTTAGAACAGTGCATTATTTACAGCCCTAGCCTGTCAGATGAGAGTAAAGACTTTGTTTCCCCTTACTTTTATTGTCTAAAGGTCTTACTGGTCATACAGAATGACAGGAGGAAAAGTTTCACATCAGGGGGACTGGATTTCCCAGCTTACCTACAAACACCAGAATATAGCCAAAAATCTATGGAAATTTTGAAAGTGTTAACTTCAGTAGATTTTTTTAATCCAACTTTAACTGCATTAGACTGAAGGCAGATCAACTGTACATTTCAACAAATGTTTTCATTTCCAGTATAATACTGTCTCAGCCAAAATCAAATCAAATTCTACTGTTTATCTCCATCCCCTAGAAGACTTTGTTCTGAGACCGTAATACCTTGAGGTTCTGGTTTGTTTGTCCAGGTTACTACTATCTATCTTTCAGAGCTACAGCTGGATTGAGTCCTCAGGGTGATTTTGTTGCATCATATTTTAGACATGATAGCTGTTTTACTAATACTTTCCCTTTTGCAAGGGTAGTTGGTAGTTTCTGACCAGGAAATAATTGTCTTAATCATCCTCAATGTGTCTTCAGGCTCTACATGTGCACATCCCCACTCTCAGGATTAACATGAATGTTAAATATGTATATGGCACAGTCCTGTGACTCGTATGCTCAGAAAACACGCTCTGTGACAATTACCTCTGGAAACTTTCAGTGACATTAACATTACATCGCAGCAGCCTATATGCCCTTTTACTGACTTAATCTGTGGCTAGAGTTTAAAGCTGCTGTCAGAGAGTATACAATGGAACAGTTGTTTGCAAATAAAGCAAATTAAAATAAACATATTTTATCATAAGAAAGCAATTAGTGTTGATTCGCAGCTTCACTTGATTTTTGTTTCCTGACCTTGACTGCATTGTGATGGTTTTGTGCTTCCTCGGACAGTTTCTACTTGCATCTGCATCGATTAAACCTTGATCTCATTTATTATCTCAGGAAATGGTCTCAAGGTCACAGGGCTGGAAATTTAATTATGGTGGCAGTATATTAAGTGGCACATTTAAAGATGCTGAATTGAAGTAATTAATTTTTTGGATGGTGGTCTCTAGGGAGCAGGTTTTCTCTACACTGGGTGTTTAGACATCCATCATGGCCATTCAGCTTGGCAGCTGTCTTTTAGCTTTAAACTGTGTCATTATTCATCTTTTATGACTGACTTTAAAAACACTAGACAACTATATCCTTTTTTATTGTAATATATGTCAGATGCTTGTATTAAGCCATACTTCACCTTTGCTATAAAACATTAACAGAGGTTGCTAGGAGCTACCTGGGCTGGCCTCTAAATTGAGACAACAATTACCCTTCGCTGACATCTAGTGTCAAGACATGAGATATAGCTGGAGTGCTGAATCCATTGGCCTGGAAATCCTGCACTTCCCCAGTGATTCAGGCTCACCCAAGAAGCTTCAGCATTGGACATAATTAGTGGACACGAGGGATTAACTTGGCACTCAGTGTTGACTTTGCAGCAGCACTAGGTTATTGAATGAAATGCAGCGCTGCCAAGGTCTTAAAAAGCTTGTAATGTTTAATGAAGGAATGATCATTAAACTTGCTGGATCAAATATTAGGCAAGATGGAACTGGGAGGTATTTAATAAAGAGGCCTGAAAATATGAACTAAATCACATATAGTCATTTAAACTGCTGGCTAAAGCCCAGCCTATTTCAAAATTGTTCACTGCTGGTTTAAGTCAGATGGTATGAACTGTGAAGGAGAACAGTAAGTAGGTTTTAGCTTTCTGCATAACTTCAACAGGAAGGTTTTCTACTGTAGAATTACTTTTTTTTTAATTAAACACTTTAAAGTTCATGTTCTGCTGGGATGACAAAGAAATGTTTTCTAGGGAGTGTGGTGGTATTGGGAGTTCTTGTAGTGAACAATATCCACAGATTTTAAGTGAGGTCTTTCATGCCTGCTGTCAAGCTGCATCTTCCGGAATAAAGACCAAAATATTAAACAGTGAATTTTCAGAATATTGTTACAAGAGTTGATCCTCACACCAGTGTATTACTATTTTTACAAGATGAGATGAAGAAGAAAATATCTTAAAGCTGTTGGGACAATCAGAGAATGGAATTAAATGCTAGGTACAGAATACTGGATGTAGCATTCCTCCTGCACCTTGTCACCTCTTGGTCTCTTTAAACACAGTTCTCCAGCAGTGGAAGTCTTTATGCTTGTAGTATTTGATCTTCTTTTAAATTCTTGATGTGAGCCCATCTAACCCTTCTGTGGAGATCAGTTAGATCTCCTTTTTGTACTGTGTTTGGTGATTTGGATTATGTGATTGTGATTGAGATGTTTAAATGCTGTTCCTGTGCAGTGGGACTGATGGAGACTATTTTCCTAGGTGTATGTGTCTTCTGAGTGCATCTCGCTTCACTGAACTAACTCTAGCAGCATGGTATGCTGTGGCTTAGAAAGTACCCTGTGGTTCATGTCAATTCAGAGGTTTTATTGGTAGTATTAGTAAGTGCTGAGCATGGCAGTCCTCCACTCATCGTCTATGTTTCTGTAGTTTGAAAAGGAAAATAACAAGTAGAACTGCAAGCACATGATGAGAGAAGTAGAAGAGAGATCTCTGAAGTCAGATATACAAAGGCATATAGCGTTTCTTAGCTTTACTTGGTTTGATTGCAAACTTAGTGGTGTGAGGACATCTCCCAGAAGTGTCAACAAGTGTAGCTATTCTCAAGGCTGGAATGTGAGAACAGCAGAGAATTTTGACCAGAGCAATTCAGTCACATACAAGCCTACTTAGAAACAGAAATGAATGACTGCACAGTGGCTTCTTACAGAGTTGCATGTGGAGCTTTGGAGCTGTCAATCTCATCTAACTTAAGAGGAACTAGAAAGGAAAACGAAACAGAAATAGACTGGCCCTCCTCATGAAGTAAGGGCATCTGTGCATGGGGATAGCTCAGGTCCCTCTTTATGTCTTCCTTCACTTCTTAAAGATGCTTTTCTCATTAATAGGCTTCTTGTGTGTCCTTTGTGATCTAGATGGCTTTGCTGCGTGTAGCCCATAAGTTGTGTCTTCCAGAATAAGGGAATGATATTTAACTTGGCACGTAGGACATCAGTAAGGCTTAGAAGCAACTGAAGTGGTGAGAGTGCCTATGTCTAGCCAAGAGTCACTTCTAACATGGTATGTTTGCAAGTATAATGTTAAGTCTGACCAGCTGGTTTCCATCTACATGTGGTTGCCAACTCCTTTGTTATTTCCTCTTAGAAACAGCCTATATGCTTGCAAATTAGCTTTCTCCCAGTTTCAAATGTTGCAATAGAACACAAAAATGGGCATAAGGTATCCTGATCACTCCTGTGGATCATCATGATTATTTCCAAGTGCCATAGCCTACTCATATGTTATAAACCATATGTATATATGATGGTACATCTAGCCAGGCAAAGCAGAGCAAATCAGGGCTAGCTACAGCTGCAATGACAGCATAGTCAAAATGGTTATTTTTTTCCTATGAGTTTCTAAAGAAGCCCGTTTGCTCAGAATCCACTAGACTTTATGAAGAAACAAACATATCAGAATATAAGAAAAAAAGGTGGAATTGCAGTATTTGATGGATGTAGCAGGTTGCTCTGCCCCAGTGGGCCTCTGTGAGAAAAAGACTCAACATTTGCTGTACTCTGTGTGCTCCCTGGTGGAAAAACAACTACCAGATAAGCTAGAAGGTCATGCTGTACTTCGGTGTTTGAAGACACTCTGGAGCAGCTGGACCCAGACAGGGAGAAAAACAGAAAACTGATAAAGAGACAATGTTTTTATGAGATAAAAGTATTTTGCTAAGCTAGAAGGATCCCTGAGAAAGGAGTGGAGGTTTGGCTTAGCAATGACTGACAGTCAATCACTTTATTCTGTAAAAAAATCACTTTATTCTGTAAAAATCACATTATTCTGTAAAAACCCAGTCTCGATTGCAGAGGATTCTTACACACTTTCCCCACTAGGTGTATTTGATACTCCCCCCTCTAGTGGGGACAACCCTCAAACAGTTACTTGTCAGAGGCTGAGAGGAAATGGAGCTGCTCTGTGGTAGTCAGGTAGGGTAAGTAACATCAGTCCCTATTTAATAGTTAAGCCAGCTTTAAACTATCACTTTAACATTTTACTTTAAAATATTGCTTTGTTTTTTGCTCTAGATTTAGTAAATGCCAATTAACAAGTAGTTGCTTACATTGTCAGCTACGGTGTAGTAGATATTCTGATTTATGTCCTTTAGCCCGATCACATAATTATTATAATTTATAATAAAGTTTTGCTTTGTGTGTACATCCACTCCAGTCTGCCATCCTAAACCCATACAGAACAGTAGAAGATTACACCTGGAGCTTAGTAAGTACCAAAAAAATTAAAGAGGATATGTGGATATTCTTTTTGTCAAGCTTATGTTTTCTCACTTCTTGTACCCCATTTTAATGAAGACCATTTAGATGTTTGAGTTGTTATTCTCCACGCTATTGATGGATTCAAAAGTGATTCAAATACCTCTGCATGTAGATATTGCCATCAGGATGTATGTACATGAGAAGGCCTAAATTTTGGGATATGTAGAAGACAATATAGCTTAGGTTAGAAAAGTGATGGATGTATAATAAATAATCCATAGGTTAAGATAAGTTTACACAAGTGATTAGGTGAGCAGCTGTGCACAATAAATGGAGGAACAGAGAAAAAAACCATTAATGATCATTTCAGAAGAGGCCAATGGTACCAAATTAAGTATTCGTCATGAACTGCTTCTTCATCTGTAGTCATGATATACACTCAATTCATATTGCCTTACTGGTAGATTAAGTCACTGGCTTTTTTGTTGAAACCTAGACAGCAAATGTTCCTGCAATTCATGTGGAATGAGGTATGAATAGCAAAATCAGTCTGTTTCATGTCTTTCTATGTCAACAAGCCCAACATAAACCATTTATTGTTCTTGTCTGGAGGCTATTTTATCTAAAATGCTACAGTAGAAGGGCAGCAGTATAGAAAATGGTTGCACTTTACATCCTTTAGTAACAGACTTGCATATGTTTGGTCAATCAGAATTTCTCCTGCTAAGGTTGGATTCATAAAATCAAGCATGGGAGGTTTGGACCCGAGCTGTACATCACCATAACCTTCCAATGATATATCAGCATTTTTCCCAATTTTGAGCCATCTCTTATTAGCATTAGACACCATGTCATTCTTGTAATGACTTCTTGCAAATGTAAAATCTTGTTTGAGTAAAAATTTCCTTAAAACATTACTTAAAATAGAGTTACTCAATCTAGTTGCTTTACTTTTTCTTAGTTCTGAATGCCACAATTTTAGCCCATATCAGTGTAAGTTTCTTTCATATGAGGTATGCCATAATTGGATTTCTATGTATAAGAACTATCTTTCAAAACTGTTTCAGTGCATACTCACATGACTGATACCCTCATAACCATCCACCCTGAACTACATTCAACTTTCCTAAATGAGATTTTATTGGAACTGATTATGATTAGATAAATGGGTGACTTCACTAA
This sequence comes from Aegotheles bennettii, assembly GCA_013398125.1. Classification (NCBI taxonomy): domain Eukaryota; kingdom Metazoa; phylum Chordata; class Aves; order Caprimulgiformes; family Aegothelidae; genus Aegotheles; species Aegotheles bennettii. The sequence continues at coordinate 1,549,119 of VZRW01002111.1, forward strand.
TGTATAATACACTTTTCAATTATAGAGTATGTATGATAATTTACATTTCTTGTTGGATAGTATGATATTTATGTGACATATCTGGATGAGATCTGCTGCTGTTTATATAATGGCCTTACTTTTCTCTTAAATCTGCTTTCAAGTTCTTTCAATATATTTAAATTTTTCAGATAAACAAAGACATTACAAATCCACTTTAATTTACCCTTCAGTGGAATTAAACCTACCGGTGGATAAATTCTGGTCCCCAAATTTGTTGCCTGTCATCAGATTAACAGATGAACATAATATAGATTGGAATAGGAATTGTCCCCAGCTACATGAGTGCAGAATCAAGCAGCCATGATCGAATTGGCAGCTGAGAGACTTAAAGAAAAATGGAATTTGATGAAGAAACAGTGTTTCTTCTTTCTTGCAGTAAATCTGATTTGTGGTTCCTGAGTTAAGTTTTCTTTTTAAAAGTAGACTTTTAAACCTGTATGAGGCAAAGCAGCTATATGAGCCTTCAAATTATAACCATAATTCTCTTCCTCCTTTAACAGGACACCACCTGCTATTTAAGTCACTAGTTATTCTGATTATTTTAGATAAATTTCAGTGTTCATTTTCCTTGTGTCTCAGTAACAAGGAGTGTTTTTGTTCCAAGATCACCCTACTACAGCTAAACATGAAAGCATGTGTATTTGATTCATATTGAGCTTGGAGTTTCTTGTACCAAAATAAAACAAGAATACTCCCAAGAATAAATACTTACATAAACAATAAAGCTGATGCAAGTAAGAGGAATGCTGAGTCCACAGAATGCATTATTAACAGCTTATTAGTACACACATTGGCTGAGACACATAGGTAGTTGTGCATGCCATAAATAATTCTCTGGGTGTCAAAATAGTAGTGTGCAAGATAATTGAACACATTGCAGGCAAAATGGCATGACCCAGTTTATTTTCTTTTAAAATCATGATTCATTCATGAATCAGTGGATAGCTGTTCTTAGATTTTAACAATCTGTTAAAGCAGTTGGGCAAAATCCTTCTGACTGGAGGATTACTGATGAACTCTGTGTTGTCCTCATTTGAATTGGTGTATGTGTGTGTATATACATATATGAAGCCTTTACTATCCCTTTAGATTTCCTTTCAGAAATTTCAAAGCGTGGTTGCTTTGCCCCATTGACTTTAATTGTTTTTTTTTTGTTTTTCTCCACAAAACTAACTTCTTTTCTAGCCTATCTTTGACTATATAAGAACTTCCCAAGGAGCAGCTGAAAAGAAATCTGCTTCAAATTGAAATTCTTGAATTCAAGTAGGATCATGCGAACAACCAGGCAGAATTTATTTAACCTTCAGCCAGCTGCTTAACCAAGTTGAAATTATTGATATCCCAACAGCAACGATCAAGATGGAGAGACTAAATGAAGAGGTGTCTTTTCTTTTTCTTCCCCAGCCTCCCCTCTGCCACCCCCCCCCCCCCCCCTCTTTTTTTTTTCATGTAAGAGAACCATTGAGCTGGTAACAAGACTTGAAATGCCGTGTCAGCTCAGCTAGCATGGTCAAAGAGCTCAGCTGTAGTAGGGAAATAAAACTGTTAAGTTATGACTGCCCTCCAATCAGTCACAGGGGTAATGATGTTTGGCTTTAGTCAGGTTATATGTCAGTAAATATACATCTCTCAGACAGCCTTTAAGACAGCCTTAAGATCATGCTTATTGTTTTATATAGATAGGAGTCGGGATGCTGATGTATGGTGGTCATAGGCCACTGAAATAAATTTCACAACATTCAGCAAGTAAATTTAATCTCAATAGAACAGAATGTGACTGCAGTTTTGATAGAATATTCATTCCATCAGCAGTGATGGCGCATTTTTTCTCTGTTACGTTTTGTACAAATCACTCAAATGCAGATGATTTTTTCCCCCTGCCTTGATTCTAAATTTATCACTACCCAAGTTACCAATTACATTCATTCTTCAGTGTTGAGCCTTGGCAAGTTCAAAATTCCAGCTTATAAACACTACTCTGAGTTAAATTCTGTTTACCTGCCCTGCTCACAGGAACATATGAATCAAATTTGAAGGTAAGGAGACCTCAGAATTCAAAGTTCTGCCTAGTACTGGAAAATTGAAATGTTATCTCTTTCATTTGTGAGTGATAGTGGGAACGCTGTCTCAGGAGAAAAGGACTGAGACAAGACCACACCAAAACAGACATTCTAGACTTCCTGCACTATCAATTAAAATCTTATTGTAAACCTGACATTTTTTTTACCATATCTTTTCCAATAATAATAATATTCAAGTTTCCACTTACGCTTACTGCTAAGGAATTTATATTTATTTGCAAATATTGGATCATGCCTTCCATTACTATAGATTGACATTAGTCATTAAATTCTGCTAAGTCTCTCAATAGCATTTGAGAGTTAAGGTGCACCACTCAACATTTTTAATAACATATATATATGACAGGTTTCCCTGCATGTCTAGTGCTAAGTTTCAAATACCAAATTATATGATTTAGAAAAAATTCTGTAGCAATATTTTTAAATTATTTTTTAAAGGAAATATGTCTACATCTTAGGCAAAAATACAGCTACTTGTATTTTATCACATGAAACACTACTGAAAGATGAAAAAAGGTTGTTCATTGCCTCTATCTTTAAGAAAGAAGTTTCCCATTTTATTAATCATGCTTGAAAGGTAATATTCTTTACTGGATGTACAAAGATAAATTTTTATTTGTGATTTAATTTGTAGATACAGTAAATGGACAGTAAGATTTGATCCATGCTATGTCATGGTTCTCACAGCTGGAAAAGGAGAGATGCCATTTTTTCCAAAGTGTTCATATTAGTACCACATAGCAGTTTTGCAATTTTTTCCCCATTGGAAATCCTGACCTTTATGGGAGGGGGACAAAAATTCATTCAGAAGGGTGTGAAAAGACATATTTCTTCCCTAATCAAATTTTTATTAAAAGTGTGTTTCAAGTTGGTGTATAACGTTTTGCTATTATGTTCTCCATTTTATTTACAAATTAGTTCTTTTGATAACTGGCAATATGGCTGGGAAACGGGTATTCCTGTTGTGTTGTATTTGTATTAGCATATAAATTGAACAGATGATTAAATAACCTGACTTATTCTGACTACAGATATCCCCTGAAATATATACTGTAGTTCCTGAATCTCATCTCATACACATTTTAAAACAGCCACACTAAAAGTGGTCTTGGTATCTGTCTCTCTCTCCATTCATTCCTAATCTCAAATCTTACTAAGGACAAAATTTGGAAGCGCCTACATCCACTGCTTAGTTTTATTTCTGTTTCCTCATTCTAAATCTGCAGAATGTATCACCTAATCTTGGTCTGGGGATGGAAGCACAGTTATTAATAGATTCCAGGAATCATTGGTTCCTTGGCACCATGGTAGCCAGCTCAGGGAGAACTTTAGCCTGCCTTTTTCTTAGAGGGATTCCAGTAGGGACATTGGTTGGGAAATAAAAATGTTCATCTGTTGTTTTTTTTTCCTATGATAGCTGGAGCTGAATTTGCTGGGTTTTATGTAACATTTTCCAAACACATCATGAATCTGTTATCTGACTGACTGCTGGTGGGAGAAAGGAGAAGAAGCAGTGGCCCATGATGCTGCTGAGAGTTTCCATTCTTGGCAGCACCCTGGGATTGTGGTGTGGTTTGGGTTTTTGGTCAGGTTGTTTGTTTGTTTTTTTCTTTTTAAATCTGCTTTCATCATCTGTTATCTTAACCAGATAAAGGAGAGAGTAAAGGAGAATGGGAGGGTCTTTATTCCCTGCCACTTTCGACTTACAGGCTACTCTCTCTTCCAATACAGTCCCTTGAAACAGCAAAATTGTACCTCTGAGCGTGAAGGACTTCAGTTCCTGAAGAAATTTCCTCAGAAATCCTGACTTTCTTTGGGAACTGTGTACAAGTTGTATTTACATATTTGCTGAAAGGCACTCACACAATAAATTCCTACAGGAGTCTTATATAATACAACCAATGAATCCAGCTTTAGCCATGTCACCAAAATTTATTATGGGAAGACAATCCTGGAGTGCAGTACATAGAGTTACCTGATAAACCTAATGATACCTAGAGCGCTTGATGAACTCTGGGTCTATGCAGATAGACTCATCCTAAACCATAGTAAAAACATGCACTCCACCATCAGATCCAGAACATCAAATATTTACCTTCCTCAGCAGCTTGGATCCTTGTGAGCATCCTGATCTGAATAGAAGCTTCATAACAGTCTTGACCTGTGGATCGGAAGACAGACTATCATGTGGCTGCAGATAATATTATGGATATTATGGATCTACTGCTCCTGGCTGGTGTCCTTCTTTTAAATCTCCATTGAGAACAAACACTGTATAATTATGGGCTCTGATATATTTTAAAGGATATTTCTTTGTTTGTTTGGGTTTTATTTACCAGTGATTAAAATAATTTCTACAACAGTGGTTTGATTCTATAAATGCTTGACCACCTTTTCTTTCAGAAATTTCTTGATGGATTTTATTTATGGTGTTACTGTATTCTGTAGTGTTATCAGATCAGTAAGGGGAACAAATGTTTTCTCATAGATATCAGGATATTGAAAGAAAAATCTCACTAGTCTGATAAATTTGAGTTAGGTAGCATTTATGCAAGTAGGCGTTTAAAAAGCAGGCCTTATTCACAAGATTATTAATTGAACAGTTTTAAAGAATTTTTAGAAATGTTCTGTGCTCGTCTATCTGATGTTTTTTCTTTTCCTGCCCCATAACATTATTAAGAAGCTCTTCAAAGGTAGACAACTAGAGTATATAGATGATACCAATTTGTAAAACCAAGACCACTGGATTTGCTTCATATTTCAGGGCATGGGAAATATGCAAACAAAACTTACCTAGTCTACAGCCGAATTTGTTTTTGATAATATATGCTACCGATTAATCTATATTCTATAGCATTTTCATTTTTAAGATTTAGAGTTAAGCTCAGAGACTGCAATATTCATAGTATAGCTGTTGTATTTGCTAAATGCTGATACAGGTCCTAAGAGAAAATGATTATATCATCAATATAAACATAACAGATTTTACCTTTTAAATCTGCCAGGAGAATTTTTATGAGACTCTGAAATGTTGAAGAAGCTTTTTTTAATCTTAGATGGTATTAATTAGTCTATATTCACTACAAGAGGATTTTAATTTTTTTCCCTGATAGCTCATTTTCATTCAGAGAAGATGCTCTCATATTCTGGGCTTACATAGCATTTTAAAAACAGGTTTTCTAGGGCATCACATGTAGTGAATGGCATTTCATAAGCTTTTTGATGCAAACATCATCAGCTGAAAAAATCCAACTACTACCAGGAAACCCACAGTTAAATGAAATCCTTTACATGTGAAAACTGAGTAAGAAATGAGAGTTCATGTTTGTCTGGACTATAAATAGGCATGAAATTATTCAGATACTTTCCGAATTATCATCATATGTTAACTTTCACCTAGTAAGGTGCATTTCAGGAAAGTGCTTAGGCAGGTATTTCAAGCTATCGACTTCTGTAAGCATGTGATTAAGAGCTTTCCTGTAGAGCGACTCTAATTACCATTCTTATGACTTAAATAAGGTTGGCTGTGTCTGCACACCTACTTAACTTGGGGAAAAAGATTCAGCTTTTCAAATTAACTTATTCAGGATTTGTATTTTCCTCATTTAATATACTAAGTTCCTTCAGAGAAGGAGAAATATTGTAGACTATTTTTTAACAGTTTGTCAGGGACTGCTGGTTTTTAACTCCTCTTACTCCCCTGGTCAGGTTTAAAAAGCACTAAGTTATAGGTTGCCGAATTTGCTATTGCAGATTTTACTATCGGCCAATTCTGACTGTTCTTCTGTTTAATATTTGATCAGTGTCTGGAAAGGCTTTTGTCTGAAGGGAACATATCATCAGTAGAGACTTTGATATTTTTTGTCTTGCTGAAAGTTGGCTATCTTTTAGCAATGCTTTTAAGGCTATGAAATTGCTTCTGTGTTTTGCAGTAGTGTACCTTGTACTGAGTTTCAAAAGCTCTAAGTCCATACATGGCATCGCTAATACCAATGTTTCTGTATATTTTTCTTTTTTTTTACCCTTTTCCTAATTATATGTGTGCTATCATGCAGTATTATAAGCAGTTACTGCTGAAGAATATACAACCAAAGTAATTGGTTGATCATTCTTCTCAGTAAGCACTTCCTAAGCTATCTTTGCGAGAAGAGTCAAGTGTGTTACAAGGCACAATTTCTGATTTTGCTTTTAATGTCTAGTTGATCCTGTGGTGATTGAAAAAACACTATTTAAAGATTTCAAATGAAAAAGATCTCATGGAGTGTTGACGAACACACCAAGAGATAAACTCCGGTCTTTAATCACATGGGCACCATTGTGCACAAAAGTAATCTTTGGAATTTAGTGGGATATTCTCATGAATAAAGGTTTCTGGAAATGACCTCTATTTTTCTTGTGCTTGGTTGATGAAAAATAGAGGTATTTTTATTAATTAAGATTAATTATTCTGATATTTTCCACAGGCAAAGTTTCTGAAGGCAACTGCAACATTATTGTCCAAGATATTTGTCTTGCCTTATGGAAGGTGTTTCATCACTGTCAGAAAAAACCTCCCAATGAAGCCCCACAAACATTTACATTCCCTACTGGAGGGGAAATTGATTTAATTGGGAGTCAACACAGTTTTTGAACCTCACTACAAAAAAAAATTAAAATATTCCACAACATTTTTTAAAAAATCTACTCTAGACCTGAGTAAGATTAACAGGAAAATCTCTCTACAGCACTACAAGGAATATTAAGCTGTAAATTTAGTCTAATATTTTTTTTACCACAGGCTCCTCTCCGCCCCAACTTTATCTATCTAGATAAACATAATTAAGTAATGGATGATGGTTTGTTAGCATTTTATTACATGTGTTTGCAAGGGCATTAAGAATAATCATAAAATGCACAACAAATACTATAGGTATTGAGGTTTTCAGCAGTGGGAAACGTGTCTTTTTAAAATCTAGGCTGAAAACATGTATTCCTACAAATTAACTCTTCCTCTATGCAGAACAGCAATTGAGATGCTGCTGTCTTAGTTGATTTACATACACTAATTGCTAGTTCTATTAAGCACTGAGTGGTCACCTGCTCAATAATATTAATAAATTAATATTTTCAGATAGCAGTTATTTACAAATAGTAGGAAATGCTAAATTCACTTTAGATTTTAGCAATGAGATTAGATTATTGTTTTGCTTAGGAACCTGTTTGCTGCTTTGCTATTCAAACAAAATGATCCAGTGAAGCTGTTAAAATTTGCAATATTTTTTGTGTATGTTATGTAAATGTATGTGTGTATATATATATAAAAAAAATAGTAAAAGTTTCCAGCAGACAGGAATGGAAATATTTAATTCTTTCTGCATGTTGACTAAGTCACATGATCAAAATGTCTCTGCTAAAGTGACTCATTTATCTGATGGGAAATAATTATGTTCATATTTTGCTACTGAACCTTTAAAGCAGATCAGATTCTCCATATACAGGACCTACAGGAATAATCCATATTTATGGCTAATGCAGTTCAAAGGAAAATCTGAGCTGGCACTTGTAAAATTCCTCGCAGCTGAACTTCCCCAAAAATCCATTTAACAGCTTAGTTCACGAGCATATGGCTCATCTGTATCTTAATCAATGCACAGCTGACAAATCAGAAGACAGTATCATAGGCACAGTATGCCCCGCCAGCCTGTGGCAAAGGGAAGCCATAGACAACAGAAAATGAAGACTGAAAATGCTCAGCCATGGCACAATTGACATAACCTGTACAGGGTTTGCAACTATATTACGTGTAAATTCATGTCACCGTGCTGGCCTCGATTGAGCAAGGTACTCGCAGCCAGCGAGATTAAAGCACAGCAACGGCCCTTCTGCTTCTGACTTCTGGATTACTTAATTGAATATTACACTGAGTTGAGGCCTTTATATAGCACTGCTTTGGGTCCTGTTTACCAAACAGGTGTCCCAAACTGCTAGTAGGCAACAGTAGCAAAAACCCTTCAGTTTTATATGACACACACTAACTGACAGACATTCTGACTCACTTGGCTCTTCTGCTTTCTCCTAGGTTTGGTAAAAACACTTCAAGTTCAGGACAGACAACCCTAAAGATCCAAGTACTGGAAAAACATACAGGAATTCCATATTCTGCTTCAATGATAGTGTGGAAGGATTGTTTTGGGAACAAGAAGATCCTCAATTTTAGGGACTTAGTTCTGTATCTGATTTCTGTAACAAGATACTTTGTTTGTTTTTTGTTTGTTATTGTTCTGATACCTGTCATTTAAGAATTTGATTTTTCAAAACAAAAAGACCCCAACCCTCACAGTGCTTTTCCTTTCCTGCAAAGAATTCTTGATTCTGTACATATGTAGTTTAATTTTCTAGAAAATGAAAAAAATAGCTAGAGAAATAGATTTTTACCTCTGTTTAGTTCTTTGTGTTTTGAGGAGTATTTTCAGTGATAAGGGTCTCTATGCTCTTGCTGAAGGTATGAACATGTAAAATATGACAAAGCATTAATACCCTGCCATATGACAGTGACAAATGCAGACCTCATAAAATGCTGTTAAAGTTAAGCATTATGTCTGTTATTCCAAGACACTTGCTCAACTGAAGAGGCACAAAACAGCCACTACTGGAATTTCAAGTGAAAACTCAATTTGCTCCTAGAACTTAATGGCTTTCAGACTCTCATCTGTGGCCAAAGGGCCTGAATTCTGCTCCTGTTGTGTTTCGAATGACTCCACTGGGAACAGACTGGAGTCCAAGAAGCCATACCTGGAAGGAAGTGGAAATGACCCTACAGGACAACTCTGAATTTAGGACATTATATTGTAGAGTATTTCTACACAGTTTTGATGCATGAAGCAAAATAGTAGTAAGACAATCTGATGAATGTAATTAGTTCTCTTTTTACCTGGTGTGTGTGTTTGTAACAGTTACTTGTTTAGTACTGTGATACTCCTAATTTTAATTATTAACTTGAACAGTACTTCATCCTGAAAGGTGTTTAAAAGTGTGTATCAGTCTTCAGCCTGAAAGCATTGATGCAAAGATTCTGAATTTCCTCCGTTTTTCATAGAAAGATAAAATTTCAAAGATTTTAAATTACTTCAGCTAATAAGATGAAGATAGCAAATCATGATGTCACTCGGCTCTGGGCTGTCTTTTTGTAAGTCAGTATCACTTAGCTTGCTTTTTTTTCCCTACCTGAAATTGATATTACCTTTACTGCTGCATGAAATGTTTACAACAATGCAAATCTCAGGGAACCTCCAAATTAAAGCCATGAAAGCCAAGTTAATGGTTCTTGCTTAAAACAGATGAGATTTGATTCTGGTAAAGTGTCATTTTGACTTTTTTTTTAAACCCAGCTCTCCAAGCAAAAATTATAGTGGCACAATTTATTAAGGGCAAAACCTAAAATAAATTTTCATTAGGAGTAGATTTATTTATTTTACCTATCTCTTCATATATAGTCTTCATAATGATAGTGTCTAAACTCCCAACAATTACAGCAGTTGATTCTCAAGATCTTTAATGAGAGATAGCTATAGCTATCATGTTTTGTGTCTCCAGCTCTGAAAATATTTCGAGGTGGACATCTTGGGCTACTGAAGATAAGCGCTAGCTTTCAGTGTAGTTTAGATGCTATATGAATATAAAATTTAGGCTTTATCTAATTTTTGGACTGCTAAAATCAGAAGACCCTTTAAAAAAAAAAGTAATTGTATATGTGTCACTGAAGGTATTATGGGTTAAGATCAGAAAATAACAAAAAGAAGAGAATTAAGGTGCTTGTTTCTGATTTGCATACACATTCAGATGATGTTTTCATTTTTTGTCCTTTTGAAATGCTCATGTGGTAGTATAAAGGCTATAAATCATTCTTGTGAGCCAAAATATCATTTGTTGTGGGTTAGAAGGCAAGTTAACAGCATTACAACTTCAGTGAAATTTGAATGCATTCCACGTTCAGTTTTTTTAATAAGAATTGTAAATAACAGGCCATTTTGGAGTATAATAAACGATCCCTTCCAAAGGCTAATGATAGCTTACTTTAGTTATAGCCATTCTTTTATAGCAAGAGACAGCTTTAAAAAAATTGTTCTTACAGCAGACACATAATTTTAAAGAGCTGGAATAAAGTTTTGGAGCAAGTCCATTCATTTAATTTATTCAAGTATGACAAGGACTAGGAATATCTTCACTGACCTAAATCTCATTTTACACAGGAAGCTGCCTTATCTTTTGGGATTTCAGTTTTCACATAGTATTCTCTTCACAGGTATTTCATATTCTAGAGATTTCCTTTCTACTCAGAGTATTGCTTATCCTCATTGATCAAACATCAATCAGATACTAAAGATTTATAAAGTAGGTTTAAAAATAATAAGATTCTAAAAATTAATGAAGTCTATATTAAAATTTTTTCCTCTGAATTTGAAGTCTCTGAAGAATTGTATTTTTCTGTTTTTTTACCGGAACCCTAAGCAGTAATATTTTAACTTTTTATTTTTATTTTAAATTAAGTAAAGCACCAACTCCTACTTAATCACACAACTTTGGAAGTTGCAAATTTAGAAACACAGTAAGATTTATGATACAACTGAGAAGTCAAAAAATGCAGCCATATTATTAGCACTAACTGCATCAGTATAATGCTCTTTACCTATATTCTAAGCAGATAACTATTTTCAAACAAACTAAACTTCAACTGTTCTGGGGAAAAAAAAAAAAAAAAGAGAAGAAAAATCAAATCTCCTTCAGAGAAATGCATGCATCTTTCTGCTTCTGGTGAGGCTGTCATATGAAGATCAGCTCAAGACACAGAAAGCAGATAGGTAAAAAATACCACACACATTAATGCTGTTCATCATGAAAAGAGATGGTAAAATGAACTTCAGATGAAACCACAAATCTCTGGCTTGGAAGAAAAAACATGCTCTTTTATTATGTTCTGCCTGCTTGTTGGTCCTGTTCCTACTGTAGTTATAGCAGTGTCCCATTACCACAACATATGAACATGTTATATAGAGACTACAGCTACGCAAAAACCCTCCAGTTACAGTTGTGTCCAAGAAAATAAAAAGGAATGAAAATTACTCTGAGTGGGCATTTTTTCCTTCAAATTTTACTATGTGGTCAGATTTATTCTTGGAGAGAAAGGTATGACATTCTTGCTTCCCAGCTTCATGCTACAGGCTAACCATCAACTGCACAGCCTATATTGTCCTTTTTGCATCATTTTTTTTTTATGAAGTTTAACTTTTCATAATAGTTGAAAAGATTAAAAGCTATTTATGGAATAAACATCAACAAAAGCAAGCCAACTCTGCACAGCATAATGGGATTTTAATGTATTCTTCTTGTCGGCATAGTGTATCTCTGTGATAATTTTATGTGACAGTGTAATTAAACTGGAAAACAATTCCCATTTCCTATGTATTTTATCTATTTATCATCATTTATTTCTTTACTTTCTTGCTCTGCTATAAATATTATTGTAAGGAGAGTTAAATAAGTTAAACCAATGCAATTACTTTTACAGATTGAAATTAACTTCATATATCAATTTATACTGGTTTGTATACAGCATCTACTATTTGCCCTGTACAAATAAATGCATTTGTTGCAGTATATTTATAGTGTCACTATGGTTTCCATGTTTGCATTCCTTTTGACTAATGTTCTATATGTTAAAACTTGACATTTTAACAGTATTTTCAAACAATTTCATTCATTATCAAATAACCATTTATTACATTGTGGCAATTTCAAACCATTTACTGGACCCTCTAGACATTCCTAAACAATGATTTATCAAGGAGTGTGCAAATTTTAGTGCTTATCACAGCAAATACAAAAAGTAACATTAAATAGTGACTTGACAACAGCTCTGACTACATTATTTTTCTTTTTTAATCCTGATGAGTCATATTTAGCAATAGCAGTTTGTAAACGCGCTGGAATTTGAAGGCAATATTCTAGATCGCTCCATTATAGAAAGCTTTCTTGTTTGCTCAGTTCTTTTGTGTGCCTGGGGGATAAATTGAAGACTGTGGGACACAACAGACACATCTCTTACTGGCTTTTTATTTTCCTGTGGTGCCTGCGATGCCCCAGCATTGTGTGTGTGACACTGCTTTTCACATTTTATTTGACCATCAATCTAATAAAATCTACCTCTAGCTAAATCTGAAATGATTTTTGCTTACCTAGGTGAATAGTAACGATGGAAAGGATTTTCAGTTTTCTCTTCAGGAAAAATCTCCTCCTTCCCAATGTTCTAGCCAACAAACAGGACTGATTTAATTTCATGTGGCTGCAAAATGCTGTGCTTCTATCTCCCCTATTTCTATTGAACTTGACATCCGTTCTCACAAGATGAGATCTCCATTCTCAGAAATCTCATTAATCATTGCAGAGCTCACACATTTGGATCAACATTCAGATGACTTGGGAGTATTCCTCATTTGTGAAGTTCATACATGGACTATAGCTGAACAAAGATAATTAACACTGAATTTAAGTGATCCCTAAATCAATAGTTTGGTATTGTTGATTTCTACTACAGTAACATTAAGTAGCTCCAGAAAAAGCCAAGGCCTCGCTATGCAAAACTAACAGCTTAACATCATCCTTGCTCAGAAAAATTCATCTACAGTTTGTTGTAGCCACAGCTTTCAACTTGTGCTGGTAAGACAGGCAGTAAACTGTAGTAGAAAAGAAACAGACAATGGTTTGTTCTGCAGCCTGCCATCCTCTGCCAGAAGGGTGCAGCTAGGTTTGGAAACTTCAACAGCCAGTGCTGCAACAGCCAAGATGTGTCCTAAATTGGGGCCCTTATACACGCAAAAAGGTAAAAATCTTGTTTGCTTGCTGAAGGTCTCACTACCTCTAGTTTAAGGAATTCAGTTCTTTAATTTTACCCATGCATATCTTCTGTATTTAATCCTAGGATCCTCAAGTTTATGTGTGTACTTGTGATGACAGTAGATAATGTTTGGGGTTTGGGGGTTTTTTGGGTGTTTGGTTTCTTGGATTTTTTTGTTTGCTTTTTGTTCACCAGCTCTACTAGTATTCTGTGAGAATTTCACCAATCCAGTAGGCTATAACCAAGCCCAAAGTACATTTACAGAGTACACAAGGAAAGCTCATCCAAAACCAATAAATAATAAATAATTAATTTTACCACAGCTGAACTGCTTGCTCATCTTCTCCAAGTTCAGAGATAATTTTTAGGAATTCTTCATCTATTCCTGAATCACAGTAATTCTTGACACACTACTACTTTAAACAAAACTGTCACAGAAGTCAGGTAGGCCAAATCAGGCACAAAAAGAACTTTTGGTTTAAGCCAATCACTTCATTTTAAGTGATGCCATATGATGCCAGAATAAATGAACCACTACAGCCATCTCCCTGCTTTTTTTTTTTTAAAAAAAAGAAGTCTTAGAAAATGAAATTGTCAGAGAGCCCAGTGCAGACAAGAGTAAGCATTTAATCATTAGAGAAAGTCAAGCCAAGTTCAATCACAGGTCAGAGCTGAAGGTCTGCTTAGAATCAGGTACCTCAAATTAAAGCACCTTGGGCATTGATGTGTCTATAGCCAAACACACTGATGAGCCTAATATAAGTACGAGTGTGTTTGCTTCCTTTTATTTTAATCAGTCTAAATGACAAAGTGCTAAAATATCAAGGTATGTTCAGACCTAACTCGTGTTGATCCAGGAACTGGTCCTGACACAGCTGGTCTTGTTATCCCATTTCCAGCCTCCTTCTCTCCACTAGTCTGCCTACTAGAAATTACTATCCCTTGATTTCCACTGGTTGAACTCATCATTTGGCTTCTTGTTCACCTACCTCTATGAAATACACTTTAATTTTTATTATTATTATTATTGTTATTATTATTTTGTGAACTTTGCATATTACAATCCATCGAGGTTCAGCAACCATCAGCTATCAAGTGTCAGAGATAAGGCTTGAAAATGGCAAAACAAGGTTTTTAATATAATCAGAGTTAACGACACTCCCTCCTTCTCAGAATTCAGAGGTGTAAAAAGAGTTAGTTTTCCCCATTATCAAAGATATTATTTCTATGTGACCAGCAGCCTAGGTGTGAGGGAAGGAAGTCATCAAGGCAAGCTCTTTGCTCGCTTAAGGACATATTATACAAAACATTAAACCAAATGAGGGTATCTATCAAAACCTAAGAGACTCCATCTCTGCTGTTATCTACCTTCTATTATGGATTAATTTGACACTAATTGCAAAAATGATTTAATTTAGCTAATCTTAAAAAAATACTGTTTGAAAATTAAAATTAATGGCTAGTATAAAATCTAAGTATACTAACTGAATAAAGACTTACACATGAAGGGCTGGGGACTGACAGAGAAAGCTTAGATGGGAATTACCTAAAAAAATTTCATTTAATACATAAAGCAACAGAGAACCAAAAATTAATTTAAAGAAGAACATGATGGGTACCAGTGGAGGAAATGTCAAAGAAATTGTGTACTGATAGAGAGGGATGGAAAAAAACAAATTTGAAGCATTTGAGCTCTAAAAATGACTTTGAGACTATATTCTGTTAGATCTAGAAAATCACAATAAATTACATACTTTTAAAATTTTTATCAAATTAGCAGAACCTAGAAAATCAAGTATTTAGCAGCTGCGCATTGGACAAACCGGAGAATGTGATTGTTGGAAGAGATCAGCCTCTCCATATGAGGTTTGTATTTGAGAAGTTAAATTTGCACCAGGAAGCTAATCACAGCTTTGTCATGTCCCTCCAAGTCCCTGTTTCTGATAAAGACACTGTGTAACACGAGAGACTCCCATCTGTACCAGATGGTATGAGTCCCTGATGAATCGCACGCCAGCTGTGCACAGCCAGCATACAGCACACTCCAACCACACGTCCTCCTTGCTCTCCCTGCGCCCAGCACAGCAAGGCTATATTGACACTCAGACTCGTGAGCATTCAAAGCAGCAGAACGTGTGTGTTGGAGGCTCTCTGGATAGTAGGCATGTGAAGGATGATGGCTTCCAGAGCTTTGTGCTCTTCCTACTAGTTTCTTCCTTTGCCAAACATAACAGGGGAAAGGAATGTGAAGACAGCCTCCTATATCTATTGTGCCTGTTTTGTCCAGGAGGTTGCAAGGGTAACACTTTCCAACATACAAATAATATGGTTTCCTTTATCCTTATGCCTGCATTAAATTAAAGGGTGCAATTTCAACATCACCCCAATGCCACCACACTTGCCTTGCTACACATTACAGTGGAAAACCTAACTGCCCCACCACAGCACTAATGCCTGCTTCCCTTGTGCTCCTGCATGCTTACCTAATGTAATTAGCAATGTGTACAGCTTGCAAGGGAGAGTAAGGTTGCTTCTAACACATGGTTAATTAAGATATTACAGTTAGCTATTTGCTAGGCTGACTCAGGGGAGTAGCAATAAGATACGGAGTCTATCACCTTAAGTTCAGCTGTTCTTACCCCCAAATTCCCAGGTAGTTATCAGTAATTTCTCATTAACCCTGCCACAAAATGAATCTGACTCCACTCAGGCATGTGGATGAGTTCTGAGCACATGCCTGTCAACAAGGAGTGTCAGTGTCTCTGATAATTAAATTTCAAAGTGAAGAACCCCACCGCTGTGAGTGAATAGCAGAAGTTGATGCCTCCCTGTGGCATTAACTCCTCTTTTTTTTTTCTTTTTTTTTCTGTTTTGTTGTTGTTGTCTCCAGACTCAACAAGCTATCAAAAGCTATCATAATAGCAGCAGATACAGATTCAGGTTTTGAAGACTACAAATTGACTGTTGTCCTTAGGTTCTCCTGCAAGACAAACGACTCATAGTAATACAACTGTAAAAGCTGGAAAAACAGTTTAAAAAATACCCAACTCCTAAATTATAATGAATCTGCAAGAGACTCCTAATTTCATGATCCTACCTGCGCTGCCAAGAACGTAAAGAATCATTGGTTCTTGACATCACTCTCTTGCCAAAGGGCAATTACCTCTTCTGTATGCATTGCCTTAATCATGTCAAGTTGAGTCCCATAAATTTGCATGTCTCGCAAGGAAGCATGGTGCATTGCCAGCAGCCTGATAGGCCAGATCAAAACAATTTCCTAATGTGTGTTTACATCAGCTTTGGCTCCTAAGCTGCTTTTGCTCTAGTAGTTCTGCAGAGCAGAGCAAATTCCCTCTCTTTAAACTGTGTGCTGCATCGGGGATAGCAAGTGGAATAAACAGAATACGGATGGATATATTGTCCTTACCAGAATTGGGCAATGCTTTCTAGATTAATGAACTGCAAATCAGCTACACAAAATAAACCATAAGCTACATAAAACACAGTCCTCTGAGGTGGGCTTGTTGTCACAGTCAGAGAGGGAGAGAGAGAGAGAGGGAGGGAGTGCACACGCCTATGTGTGATGGGGGGTGTAATGAATGCCGGCTCCCCTCCTGGCTCTCTGGGATACGAGAGGATGACAAACTCTCTGAGGAACAATTCCTTTGACTGGTTTGTTGAGGAAAGGAAACTTGTGACGCTGCCAAGAATAAAAATGCTTCTGGGCTTAGTTTTGAATTTTATAAAGTGAATAAGTGAAAAACGTATACACATTCACTTCAGACCCAAGTCATGAATAATTAAAATAATATATAATTGTACCCAGTTTTCCCCTCAAGCTCAACCAGCAAAGATATCTTCTGTCCATGTAACAGGATACTTTATGTTTTTTTCAGAAACCATAAGAAGTGAGCTAAACCAAGTATCACTGAATTCATACTGCATGCACATACGAATAACAGCCTGACCATCAGAACACACAGAACCGCAAATTGAGAACTCAACAGCTTCATATGAAGGAAGCTGCAGTTTTTTTCATTATGTATAAATATTTTCCTGATGTGATTCATCCACACTTGATATTGGATTCAGACCACAATATGATAGAAATTATATTATTAACACACCATTATGGTAGACATTAAGTTGATACTGCAAATGGCAAAGATCAGACATTTTTTATGAGGCACAGTAAGATAAGAATGTTTACCATGTCAAAAATACCTATGCAGAAAATAACCTCAGAAAACAGAAGTTATCTGTACCTATGTGTAACTATCTCCTTTTTCTGAGATAGGCAAACTTTCTAGTACAAATTAAGGGATGTGAGTTAACAGCTTACAGCCACATGTTTGTCTGCAAATCTACTGACCCACTGGAATTGTCTAGTGGTATTTCTCTGCAAGGGTCAGATGCAAGAGATCTTCTATTGCTTTTATTTTTCCACATTATTCCCAGTTTTCCCAGCAGTTTTCAACCATAGTGAAATTTAGGATTAATACCTATTTTTCTTGAGGGCATAGTAGTTAGCAAATATCGTATTAATAGCAGTGTATTTAGTACCTTTCACTTGCAGAAACAGAAATCTTATTTAAATACTAATGAAGAACATCAATAACTTCTGTAAACAAGATCATCATTATACCCCCCCCCACACACACACAAATGCAGACATGAAGATTCTCATGGCTAGCAAGTTGGCTCTTGCTTTCTCTCACACTGGTGTATGGATGTTTGTGCCCAAAAAACTGTGATGCTCTCTGATAGGACAAATATATTTTAAAAAACGAAAATCATACACACAGAGGATGAAAAGATTCTCCTTTGTATGTAGGTCTGGGCTTTGGTTTGACTGTTATGAGAAGATGCACGTTTTTTGTATTTTTGTACTTCTCTAGCTGAATTTCAAACACAAGATCTTCACCTAGACCTGACTCAGACTCAGACTCAGACTTCTTTTATAGGCCAGGGTATTTGTTCAGGTACAGAAAAAGACAAAACACCAGGGAGGAGTGCTAGGCAAAGTGAAGTGCAAGTCTGCTTAAGAAGAGCTAGTCCACTACAGCATCATGGGTTATACCTGAAGGTCAGGGAGGTTTGGGAGAAAGTGCACAGATAAACAGGACTGTGGTGAGGGTCACTTTCTGATCAGTAATTCACCCCATGATATGCAAAGATACGCAACTATGAAATTCAGCTAGCTACAGTAGCGTGACAACTGATTACAACAGAATGGCTTTAAAGGTGATGATGTACCAGACAGGAATATCAGAAGTGTAGCAAAATATTACATGCTACCTATGTCCTGTCCACATATCTGAAAGGTAGGACTCTATAATGTCTTGCTCTTGTTATTTTGTATCACAGGTGTCTAAGACAGGAGCCAAATCATGTGCATGGACTACAAAAGCAAAGGTAAACTACAGCCCACAGCCCCTGTCATCAAAAAAAAAAAAGGCAAAATAAAGTTGGAAAAAACCAGTATTCATACTTTCTGTACAGGGAAAATGGAAGGAGGAATTCTGTACAAAGGCAGCCTCTACATCCAACCCCACAGAGACAGACTTTCAAGTGAATGTTTTAAAATTCCAACATTCTGAGCTGTTAAGCTTTTTCTGAGCTTGAACTGCTTGAAAGGGGGGGCATTTTTAATCTAGTTGTTGGGGTGTTCTTTTTAGAATACTGGAAAATATTTTTCTAATAAGTAAAAGTTGTTTCTTATTCTGTTGCTTTTGATGATTACTTTCTATTTAAAGGTCAATTGTGAATTATGTCAGACCCAAAATTGTGTAATGGTTGATTTTTCCCATGTACAGGACAAAATTCATGCGACAGAGCATTCTGCCTTCAAGCCTGTTCTCTTTGGTAAAGCTTTCATGTGAGAAACTGCTTATATTTGCAATTGTCTGATGTTTAAAAGTAGAATTATTCAGCATTCCCTTGCAGTTGGCTCTGACCTCTTGTTTGCTTGTTTTCCAGGTTACATTTGTACACCTGATAGATTTCCAGCTATATTGTGCCACCCCGTGTAAGAGGAGGGAAATTGCACAACTTTGCTGACCATCACGACACGAGTTTGGTGTTGGTGACCCGCAGGTGACATCTGTGCATTTTGAAGACAGTTTTGAGTTTATCAACAACTGAAGCACGTTTAGAAATGCATTAGAAGAATCTAATATGAGACAATTTTTCTTAAATTTGCTGGAAAACTTTCCACCTTTTGACTTAAAATTATGCCATAGAGAATAATTTTATTACTCAATAAATAATAGTCTTGTCTTTCAACAAAGCAGTATTAAATAAAGGGCCACCATAACTTATCTTATCTTCTACTTTATCTAAACCAAATAGAACACTACTGATTCAAAATCTGTATTCTGACACTTTGTAAACTTAAGTTTGCTGATACAATAAGGAGTGTTCAGGCATCAAACTAATAGGTAAGTTTTGATCCACATTAACTGAGCAGCCCGTGAAGGGCAGCTGCTCTTCTCTGTGCAGGCTGATCACAAAAGTCACATGATCAGACCTTGACTATTAAAAGCTGGGGTGCTACAGGCAGAGGAAGTTCCAAAGTAGGTACAGTAGTGGAGTAAGTCTGGTGCGCAGCTGGGAGCAGATAGACAAATACAATGTCCTTAAGCATGGAGTATTTGTTCATCCTCTATTGTATTCTTACTTCCACAAACAAAAACCAGTTACTTATTTTTTCCCTTTTGTTGTTTCTCCTCAATGTTTTACTGTAGTTCTCCTACCAGCAGTTACACATTCTTTCTTTATACTTAAGACAGCTCCTGCTTAAATCTGTAACAATTAACTGATAAACTTATATTATAGGCCTCGGGCCGTTTGCGGTGCATGATACTAAGTATTTATAAACACATTTTCAATGCTTAATTAATTTACCTTAATAATGGCTTTTTCCCGTTACTCAGGGATTTTATCCTTGCTGGTTGGGGGATGGCTGTGCTATCTGCTCTTCTTTAGTGGTATTTTTCTTTCTCATGTTTTCCTCCATTCATTTTGTGCCCCTTTATATCACTTTTTAAATATTTCTCCACTTCTCCACATCTGTCACATTTATTCCAAATTCCTCAGTACCCTACAATAAAACAAACTTTGTGGCTATTGTTGCACTGTTCACCTTCGGGCAATGGATTAGCTGTGAGTGCTCAGCTGTGACCGAGTTTGTAGCTGTCTGTGTATTGTATCCATGTGGCAGTGGCAAGTTCTAGACCTCGGCCAAAACCTTCCTTCCATCTTGATCTCCTCCTCCTAGTAATGTTGACTAACAATTACCATTCTTAGGTATGTGGAAAAAGATGGGATTTATCTGCTTCCTGTGCTTCTATCGTGCATATGTGTCAACATGAGGCCATGAGGAAAGACTGTGTTTTGGATGCCGTATTTACAGAGCTGAAGCTGTAGTTTCAAATGGTGTGCAGATTCAGGTTTTCTGCTCAGTGACTCCGCTACTGCTGCCTCTTGGGCACGTAATGTTGCTGTTATCTGTCCTCTCTCCCTCAGGGAGAAGATCCCACTCCTGTTCCTGACACTCGCCTCACGCTCTCCTGAGCACCTGAGGCACAGCCCACCAGTCTCCTGCACAGGCCTCCATGAGCGGACTTCGCATTTGCCATTCCGCGTCCCGTTCGTCGCGGCCCAGGCCTCTACCCCTCAGGTGATGGTGACGGCCGGGCAGCGGGGCAGGGAGCTGTCGGTGCCCAGGGGCAGCAGCGGCGCCGTTAATCACCTCCGGCTGGGCGCTGATGAGGCCGCAGGACTCACCCTCACCTCACAGCAGGAGGCGGCGGGCGCTCCCCGGCCCTGTGGGACCGGCGCCATCGCAGGCGACGCCCGAGCCCGCCAATTTCCCT
>VZRW01002111.1:1570020-1586934 GCA_013398125.1 Aegotheles bennettii
GCAGTACGCACGCGCTGGCTGTGCGGGCGGCGGCCATATCTTGCGCATGCGCCTGAGTGCGCGCCCGCGCCGCGGCGGCGGGCTGTCACGTGACTCTGGCGGCGTGTGCGCTTCCGGGTGAGCGGGGGCCGCCTCGTCCCGCGGCCCCGCTTCGCCGAGCTGGCGGCTTCCTCCGCTGGGCGCGGGCTCGGCCTCCCGGGAGCGGCCGGGCGGGGAGTTGGGAGCCGTGAAGGCCGAGGGCGGGGACCCTTCCCCGGGCCGGCAGGGCGGTCACAGCCCCGCAGCCCTCGGCCCTGTGTCGGAGGAGGTGGGGGCGGTGACCCGCGAGCAGCCGGTGCGGGGGGTGCTGAGCCGCGGGAGGGAGGAACCCCCCGCTCAGGCAGCAGCGCGGTTCCGCTCGGGCCTCGCTCTTCCTGGTGTCCTGTGCTGGCTGCTTCTTCGCGTTCAAAAAGGCGTTCAGCTCCCTGTTCTTAGTGTTGATTTTTGTAAGTCTCGCTGATAAGTTTACTTGTTCTTGCCAGTCTTTAGAGCCCACACAGCCGAGAGTTTCGGCTGGCGTGGAGCTGTGTGCCAGCAGGATGGCTTGCTGTGTCCCGTCGCTGGGGATCCCTCCTTCCTGGTGATGGGTGAGCCTGAAAAAAACAGCTTGACCTGCACATCACAGGGTGAGTTCTCTGAAAGCACTTTCTGAAATAGTTACATTTAAAATATTTGTTATTTTGTTAAGAACTGGGTTATGTTTTAGCTCTGACCATCTGGGGCTTTTTCCTCAAAATAGACACTTACTCAGTATCTTCTGTAGAATTTCGAGAGCTGTCGGGTTTCTTGCGGTGTGGAGTGAACTGCTGTAATACTAAATAACAGATCGGGTTGCTTAGGCCCTTGATTTTAACTGAGGGGTTGTTCCTGCTTAAGCAGAGCATTGAACTACGTGAGATCCCTTCAAACCTAAATTATTGTACTGTCAACTATTCTGGAAGCAGTTTTGTATGGAAAAAACAAACAAACCCAACAAGCCATAAACCTTCTTCTGTTATTTTCCTGCAGCTCCTCTTTAGCCCACTGTCCTGAAGACAAGAGGTTCTGGCTGATCAGGAGTCCCTGTTAGCAATTCAAGTTGGCTGGAGAATGGAAGGTGTTGAGTTTAAGGAGGAATGGCAAGATGAAGATTTTCCAAGGTTTTAATTTTTTTTAAGTAATTAAAATCAAATGCATCACATCCAGAATAAGCTAGCTACCTCTATCTTCCTGGTGAACTAACACTCAGTAATAACCTTGAAGTGATTTCCATTAATATGGTAGTCTTGCAAAGGTTTTGTGGCATGTTCCTGCGTGATCTGGAAAGGGATGGCTCCATGTTCACATGTAAGTTAAGCAATAGAGGAATGCTACTGTTGGAAGTTTCCAGTGTTACTGAAGTGAAAATCTGTAAGTTTGGCTTTGTTTGTTTTCTGTGGTAGTCTTTTGCAACTACATCGTTTGCACATTGTTATTACCAGTGTCTGAAGCCCCAGATATTTCATTAGGTAATTTTTATGATCAGAATTTTTAACAATTAAGACTGCTAATGATCTTTGGGCCAATCAAGAAACTAAAGCATCTGACTTCAGAGGCAATTCTATAATAACATGATGAAACTACTTCTGTAGTGTATTTAATGTCAATTTTTCTTAAGCAAGAATATTACAAGTTTTCTTAAGGATGACACATATTAGTAGCAGCCAGCATTTTAGCATGTGCCACGTCAGTGTGTGGTTGCTTGAATGCTGTAAAGGAGTTTTCTGCTACTTCAGTGCTTTATCTACTGAAACCTCGAACTTTGGCTATAAGTAGATATAGTTCAGTACTATCCCACAGTGTATTTTTTAAGCAGTGCATAAATATAAATATTTGGCATGTAGTTGGCTAATTAAAAAAGAAAAACAGCTTTGTAACAATAGTTTCTGCTTTGCACCAGGCCCCTGCCTGAGGATGATCCTGTTGAGTCAGATATATTGGCTGCAGCTGGAACAGAAGGTGAAGCAGGTAAGAACATTCCACTGCAGTCAAGCTGGCTGCTTCCTACTTAGATGGCTGTTTTAAAGCTTCCTTTTGTTTTGGGGTTTTTGGGGTTGTTTTTTTTCAGTAAGGCATGAGGAAACAGCATTCTAAAGGACATTTTTGTATGTGAAGGGTTTCATAAACATCTTGTCTAGAAAGAAGTGAGTTTTAGAATAAAATTAGATTCTTCATCCTCCCTATGTACAGAGCTATACAGATAGTAGTGGACAAAAGTGAATTATTGCACTTGCTTCCTGACCTGTTTTAAAATCTTGATTCGTTATTTGGTTTCTGTGCACCAGTTAGGGCCTGCCTTAGTTTTGCTCCAAATTTCAGACCTTTGTGGCCTTTCAAGAACATAGCCTGTAGGAATGGTCAGTGAGGAAAATACAGATGTTTGGGGGTTTTTTTTTATAGTTTTAAATTTTTTGGATCTTGTTCATCTGCTTTACTTGTGGCATTTCCAGTGCTGGATCAGTCATTTTATTTTATTCCATGCTTTCAACTGCTGTCTAAATCTCACAAGTATTTGCCTTGTGTCTCAAAGCGTGCTGTGTATTCGCCTGATAGTTTCTTTAATTTTCTCTTTTCACTGTTGTCTGTCAGTCATCTTTTTTTTTCCGCGTGTATATTATGTTTTATTTCATCAGAGATGGTTGTGATGTTACCCGTACCTAACAGAAGCAAGGGCTAGGGACATGAACATCTTGCATTATTTGCAAGACTGACTTAGTATGATATCTAGAATAACTTGTGGTATAGCTAGCATAGCATGGGCAATAGCTGCTTAGGTGGTGGAAGCACTTCAAGTTTTTTTTCTGTAGGGAGTATGGTGGTCTACCACTGTTATGGTTTGAAGCTTTTGTCCATCTCGGAAAGGAACCAATTATTCCATAACAAGACTTCTTGCTGATAAGGTGAAGGAATCAGGAGCTAAGTTTTTTTTTTGTTATGGAATAATTCATTCTTTTCCAAGACGGACAAAAGCTTCAAACCATAACAACCACTGATCATAGTGTGTGTGTGTAGTTGGGTAAACTTATGGTCTCGAGGACTTAAGAACTTTGACCTCCAAGCGCTGTTTTTTTCACCCTGTGTTTAATTCTTACTCCAAGGATAATCACTTAAATGATGGGCATTAACTTACAATACGTTCTGAGGAAGCACTGTGCTCTTCTTTTTTGTTAATATGCTTATCTAAACTCACTTTAGCTTTGAAGGTAAATAATTTGCTTTTTTAAATAGAGGTTAATGGAACCAAAGGGAGGAAGAAACTAATGGCTCCAGATATTAGCTTAACTTTGGATCACAGTGAGGAATCTGTTTTGTCTGATGACTTGGATGAGAGTGGAGAGATTGATTTGGATGATTTAGATACTCCTTCAGAAAATAGCAATGAGTTTGAATGGGAAGGTAAGTATTCTGTTACTTTTGTCTAATGCCCTTAAATATTTCTATTTTCTTATGAGCAGCTCAATAGTTTTTAAGGTGGGAAATAACTATGACTCAATATTATAGGAAGAAAAATATAAAGGGAGTGATTAGATTAGAAATTGGAAATAGGCACAAAGAAATTTAAAGGGCAAATCAGACCCTAACTGATGAGTGAACAGGCAACACAATAATAGCTGTAACTCCAAATAAACCTAGGTGAGTGTCACTAAACACCTGTAAGACTCCCAAGTTATGGGAAATCCTCTTTGTTGCAGTATGCTTTTAAGAATAGCCTGGGGAAAAAAAAATCAAAGGTGTTTTATGTGTGTTATAGATCAGTTTTAAATGGAGTTGAACCATATGAAGGGATATAGATTATAGATGAGCTAGTCAGAAGCTGATGAAGTGCAAGCCTTTGTATTTACGGAGGACTGAATAATATTTTTAAAAGTACTGAATAACACCTGATCTCATATCTTACTCTGGTGAGAATGGCAAAAGGTGAGTATCCTTGCAGCTTGCATGCTTTCTGGATTGACTGGAGGTGGTAGAAGAGACTCTTATTTTGTGTTAAGGAATTCTGAAATTACTTGAGGGGAAGTTAACTTAGCTCTAGACACACTTTTAATCATCTTAAATTTAAGAAATTAATAGAGGCTTCGTCTTATTCTTGTAGGCAAAACTTGGAGATTTTAACACATTTTTATTTGAGGTAAAACAGTTCTGTGTAGGAGTTAAAGTACAGGTTTTAAACTTGCAGTTTAATTATTTTTGGGCCCTTTTATGTAAGCCAAGAACTGTTGTGTTGGTCAAACAGTTGGAGTCTTCAACTTCTGTATACTTCATGACTTAGGAATGTCTCTAGTAAGTAAACATGTAAACTGTTTTTTTAATTCTGGAAATAAAATAATTTTCATTCCTGAGTAAATAGGAAGCTCTATTTTCACTTAAGTATGAAGCACTACCTGTTTTTCACTTGAAGATAGCCTATAAATGGAGAAAGAAATGCTTTAGAATAAAAAGTTTTGGGTTGTGGTTTTTTTCAATAGCTAAAGGCATAGTGCAGGTGAAGCTTTCATAACAGAGACTGGGTTTACCTTTGTAAAAGGATTTCCATCATTTTAGTGAAGAAGAATTGGTATTTAGGGCTGATTTTGCAATGATACAAAGGAAATGTTCCAGATGTTTGTGCCTTGTTTTTAAAAGTGGCTGAAAAGGGTTTCTGTCTTTTCTTCCTTTAATGCTGCTGCCTTCATTTTCCTGGAAGGATAGTTTCAATTAACAGCTTTGTCTTGGGAACAGACAACTAACTTGCAGTAGGTTTTTCTCGCTTTGGGTAAGGTCTATGCAGCAAAGTCAAAAATCATAATTTAATTGGAGCAAATTGTTTTACAGATTGCTGTCAGCATAAATTTAATGTATATTGATTGCACACATGTGAATTAGATTTAATTTCTAATATATTTGCCTGCATGTCTGCTTGCAAGGTACTGTCAATGTTTTAAATCATGCTTTTATGTAAATCTGTGATCAAGCAACTTGTGTAATTATCATTGGAGTTAACCACTTTGTCTATTTTGGTGAGATTCATCAAGGTCTGTGTTCTAAAAGCCTACAATTAAATAGGCTTCCTACATGAATGGAAATTTGTCATGTATTTTAACATAGAAAATTACAGTCAGTGGATAACTGCCAACACAGTATTTTGATAAATTATACGGCACTCGTGAGATCCTATTTTGTAATGACTGAAGGAACTAAGTCAGCTGATATGTCTGACTGGCTGAAGAATATTAAAATAGATGAGATAGCAAAGTGGTTAACCTGTGATGTAATTGATTGTCAGCATACATAGTGTTCATAATGGATCTTGAACATGTGTTAACTTTGGCAGATGATCTTCCAAAACCCAAAACTACTGATGTAATTAGGAAAGGATCACTTACTGAATACACTGTCGCAGAGGAGAAAGATGATGGTCGACGCTGGCGAATGTTTAGGATTGGAGAACAGGACCATAGGGTGGACATGAAGGCAATTGAACCATATAAAAAAGTTATCAGTCATGGTGGTAAGGATTAGTGATGTGCTGAGGGGAACTGCTGAGAGACTCAGACAATGATTAATTTGTTGCAGTATTAAGGCATATGGTTGATTTAATATTTTTCCCTACTAAACTAAAGTTCCAAATTGTACACATGTTCAGATGAAACTGCTAACATGTATGTGTGTAATAAGATGTACTTATCTGTTCTACAGTGTCAGTGCTACCAGTATGATTATTTTGTTTTAAGAGTGTTGAAGGCATTAACTGTAGCTTTGCTGAGGCATAAATCAGTGACTCTTCCCAACAGTCTCTGGAGTTCAGGTTGGAAAAAAAGCTGACTATATAAAATGTTATTTAATATACTGAGATTCTATACTGAAATGTTCATTGTAGGTACAGCATTTTATTTGCATCAGCTTCAACTATTTCTTTAGAAGTAGACAAGCTTGAAAAAGAGATCTTGGTGTTTTCTGTAACTGTATGAATCTGCCCATATAGAATAGATGTTTGTAAATAAGGTAAATAATAATAAAGCTTCCTGAATTTGCTTGTGTAAATGTAGACAATGCATTGTCACCTTTGTTACTACTGCTGCTTTTTTCTTTGTTTTTAGGTTATTATGGTGATGGGTTAAATGCCATTGTTGTGTTTGCTGTTTGCTTTATGCCTGAAAGCAGCCAACCTAACTACAGATACCTAATGGACAATCTATTTAAGTAAGTCACTATCTGTCTCTGTGAAACTCAGACCCTATAGAAGCCTTCCAGTAGCTGGAGGGGCTACAGGAAAGCTGGAGAAGGTCTTCTTACAAGGGTATCTAGTGATAGGACAAGGGAAGTGGTTTCAGGCTGAAAGAGGGTAGATTTAGATTGGATATTAGGAAGAAATTCTTTCCTGTGAGGGTGGTGAGACACTGGCCCAGGTTGCCCAGAGAAGCTGTGACTGCCCCCTCCCTGGCAGTGCTCAAGGACAGATTGGATGGGGCTTGGAGCAACCTGGTCTAGTAGGAGGTGTCCTTGCCCATGGCAGGGGAGTTGGAACTAGGTGATCTTTAAGGTCCCTTCTAACCCAAATCATTCTATGATTTTATTTAAGGGCAATTACTTCTTAATGAAGGTTTTTATATTTTGGATGAGGAAAAGATAACAAATAGAAAAGCAACTACATTGTTTTTCAGAGGAAGGAAAAGAATTAGTAGATGTTGCTCAATGCTGTTGCCAGCTCTATAATTTTTAAGTATATTTGAGCACTACTAGTAATTACTTAAATATCCACAGATGTTCACTTGAAAGTTTTCTTTGCTTGTCTCTGCAGGTATGTAATTGGCACTTTAGAGCTGTTAGTAGCAGAGAACTATATGATAGTTTACCTGAATGGTGCAACAACACGGAGAAAAATGCCAAGTTTAGGCTGGCTTAGGAAATGTTACCAGCAAATTGATAGAAGGTAAGAAGCTCTGCAGTGTTTTATTGCAATATTCACATGCTCAGTGATACACATATTTAGGAAAAACTGCTGTTTAATGTGTGTGGTACCTACTGGTTAATACTTAATTAAGCAAATTGCTTGGTGTATTGAAAACCTCTTCCTCGGCTAGATAATGTGGAATAATGCTACAGGCATGCCTGTTTTGTTGTTGGTTTGTTTGTTTTTTTAGTGAAAATAGTAGTGTTAGAATACTGAATACTGTTACAGTGTAGAATATCATTAAAATTTCTTGTATTAATATGATAAGGTAATAAGGAGGGTCCTTCATGAGTCACTTCATTATTAGTTGTGTAAAAAGATTCAAAGAAACTTCTTTGGAATTTTAGTTCCTTGCCATTGTTGTCAGACTGATATTATATCTTAAATTTTGTCTGTACAGTTGTGCAGTATTTTTTCTTCTGGCAGATGGTAATTTCTAATAACAGAATGTCAGAACACTAGATTTATGTGACAGTCATGCTTGCAAAAACATACTTTTTATATATTAAAAGAACCCCTTGTTGTCATGCTGCTTTTTTGTTCTAGTAATTATGTCCACTGTTTGAATTCTTTAGGCTAAGGAAAAATTTGAAATCATTAATCATAGTTCATCCTTCTTGGTTCATCAGGACACTTCTGGCCATCACAAAACCTTTTATTAGGTAATATTCTGGAAGCCATTTCTTTAAAAAAAAATAAAAATCCTAACAATTGTTTGTTTACTTTAAACTTCAAAAACTGTTTTAATATTGACCTACTGAAAAATTTTTAAGTTGTAACTGTACCCTGCATTTGTTCTTCCACAGCTCAAAATTCAGCCAAAAAATTAGGTATGTCTTTACCCTGGCAGAACTAGCTGAACTCATCCCCATGGAATACGTTGGCATCCCCGAATGCATAAAACAGTACGTTCTATTATTCAAACATGTTCTACACTGATCATGTTTTAGAACTGGTATTTATTGTATGTAATTATTAGTTTGAATGTAATACTTTGCATTTAATAAAATTTAATTTAACTCGGATCACTGCTTTCTCTAGGAGAAGTATCCATGTTTGTCCACATTGCTAACTACAGTTTGGTATGCAGTAGCATGGGTAGTCAAAATGTTTATGTATAGGGATTTTCACAGCTAGTGCTTTACATAATTACCAAGTTACGTAGGGTGTGTGATTTAGTCTTCCAGAGGCAAGGCCTCATTTCAGTTCTTCTACCCCTTAGTATGTGAAACTGGCTTGTGAATGAGAAATTCTGGGCATGTTGATACTGAGGGTATTTACAGTATCTTCAGTATTAATGCTAAAAATGTGGAACAAGTGAAGTGATGAAATATCACTTGGGTTGGCATTTAATTTAAAAGAACAGCTGTGGTGGAAGAATGCTGAATTCCTACCCATAACAATTCTAAAATCACTTCGGGGAAGAAGTGAAGGCAGCATCAGTGTCTTTGGTTTTCTCTTCCTTCTGTCCAGATACAAATAATCCATGTTAACATCAGTACAAGTCTCCTCTCAAGTATGGTAATGATACTTTTGTCAATAGCATTTGTGGATGCAGTAATAGAGTAGAAACCATAAACTTGGGTCTTAAAAAGCCAGATGAAAATACTAACACTTGTGGTAAATTGATCAGTCTATTGGAAAGTATAACATACAAAACCTATAGAGTATGCCTCGCAATAGGTGCTGACAAACTGGGAACTCCATAAGGAAAGATGGCATAGTCTTACTGAAGCAGCCTTGTGCTAACTTTAGAATATTATTTTTTTTACTGGGGCTTTTGAAGGATGTGTTATGAATATTTACTGTCATTCCAAGTGTTCAAAGGACTTCTTTCTATATTGATGAACCTTTAACTGTTCTGCAGAAGCTGAACTTGGTTGACTTAAGAGTTAATTCTGACTTCTGTGGAGGATTATATCTGGCTTCAAACTGTTTATGAATAGACTTTAAATTTTACCGATGGATGTTAATTCTGTAAAAAGTTGTATTGAGTTCATGTTATGTCATAATTAAATCTTGATGCTTCTCGTTTAATGCTTGTAAATGTTGGAGGTACATATGTTATTTTTTTAATGATATCAGTTTCAAAACTTGGTACGTTTCTACAAACTGTATTGATCCAAATGCCAGTTTGCAGCTTCTATTGAATTAGGTCTTCATATGTTATATTTACTGAAATCAAACTTTTCCTCACCAAGGTATGAAGAAGAAAAGTTTAAAAAGAAACAGAAAAGGTATATTCATATTTTGATTAGGGTTGCATCTAGAAAAGACAGTTTGCATTGCAACTAACTCCCAGTTGATTGGCTTGCATAAAGGAATGAGGATTTGTAAATATAAACATGCACTAGTGACTAGTGACATTTTATGCATGAAAGTAACTATGCTGCTTGCAAGTACAGTATATCATCTAAAGGAGCTCGCCCTGAATCTTCAAACAGATATTTTTTAATAGTCCCTATTACTCTTTTACATGAGCTGCTTACTTTTAAGGGCATACATGGATTCTTAGCTGAATCTTCAAGAGGCAAAAGTAGTGTTTTTGTATGAATCAATTAAATCAAGTTTCACTGTTTCTAACAAGAAGTGGTGTCTGAAGGAAGAGCTGGTTTTAGGTGCTAAACTGTAGCTGTGCATCAGTTGTGATGCAACTCTGGAAGAAGTTCTAATATTGAATCTTGTATTTTGTAATTTTGGTATTCACTACCTTTTAAGTTATTGACTTGCACAGATGCAATCTAAGTGTTTTTAGTGCTGTTTGTATTTGCAGTGCCTATGTTCCTTGCTAATAAACACTGGGTTTTCACTTTGTTAATTTTCAGTCTCCTGCCAACTATTCAAGCTAATCCAGCAGCTGATGAAATTTTTTGAATGGATTTTTTTCACTCTCACTAACAAATGTATTGAAAGGTTTTGCTACTAACTGCTTTTTTTAACTTTTCCTGTGTGTGCATAACTACTAAGGGAAGCTTATTGTCTAAATTGAGTACTGGGCATAGAGAGGAACACTGAGAGATTAAAATAATAGGAATTTAAATTGTTTCTGAAAGCTAGCAGGTAAAGCTAGTGACAAGTGATGAACATTTTCTAGTAATTATTCCAGTTAAGTGATAATCTTGCAATGTGTAACCTGAAGTACTAAGCCCTGAAATTTAAGAAACCCTTTCAGTACATATTGAGCAACATTTCTGCTTGATTTTTTTCTTTAGTGTATATAATTTGGCCCAATTCCTGTTACAAGGAATTCTGTTACATTGGATTCAGGGTGCAAACCTGAGACATTCAAAACGTAATGTAAAAACTTACAATAATCTGCAGTGCAACAACCACTTTTTAGTGTTCCTGTT
The DNA here is from genome assembly GCA_013398125.1 of Aegotheles bennettii. Taxonomy (NCBI): domain Eukaryota; kingdom Metazoa; phylum Chordata; class Aves; order Caprimulgiformes; family Aegothelidae; genus Aegotheles; species Aegotheles bennettii. The sequence goes on from VZRW01002111.1 coordinate 1,580,359, forward strand.
GATATGGTCACTTACATTACCATCACTTTTGTAAAAAGTAGATGTTCCTAAGTGGACTTACTTATAGAGATCACAGATGCTATTTGATACTGAGACTTTAATTAGGTTGAAAGCTGTTGTAGGCATTATTATAATAGGGAGAAAGGAAATGTGTTGAAGCTTAGTTACTAAACTTGTTGAGAATAGCAGTAGGAATTCTTTGGCTTTATGTATGAGTCACTTTGGAAGCTAGAATATGATATACTTTCATGGATTTATATTGCGAGCTGTATCTTCATGCATAGCTTGTTTGCATTAGATTGCCATATTTTCACACACTTTCCGTGATTAGTCCTTTAAGTCATGTCAAAACATGCTGTCCTGGGATACTACAGTGAGGACAGGGATGAATTGCAGTTGCACACTGTGCAGGTGAACAGGTATTCAACTGTTGCTTCTAGACAGCACTGCTCCAGACCTATTGGATCCTTATGTACTAGGTTCAGTTTTTATAGTCATAAAAAACCCCAAAACTTCTTACGGATTCATGGCTTAGAGCTGTCATTGTTTTTATCATTTTGAAAAACTGGCTGGTTATAGTTTGAGACTGGACAGGTAGGTTAGACAATTAAGTTTTTAGAAGACAAACCTGGCCTTAGCCTCTCTCACTTTAGAACTGCTTTTGGTTTTGAAATTAATTTACCACTGTACACAACTTACTTTCCAGAAGAGATAATTAAGACTGTAGGTTGTTCTTACTGTAAAGATGAAAAGTACATCTTGTGCAGGACTGTAAACCATCCACTAGTTTCTGCAAAGCAGCATTTTGTTTGCTAGTACTAAGGCAGATATTAAAAACAAACAAAACCAAACCACAAACAGTTCTAGCAGCATGATGGTGAGTTTTTCCTGGGTAATTACAAGAGTCTTGGAACTTAATAGAAAAAGTATTGTAGTTAAGGAGCCACTTAGCTTTTGTTGATTCAACTAGTCTTGTTACCTTCTTGGCTTACTTACTATAACATTAAAAGAAATTCTGCGTATTCTGCAGTGTACAAATTCATCAAAGTGGTAGTGCTTAACAGTATTGTCATGTTACCTATAAACTTGTATTCCTGCTTGTGTTCATTAATAAACGCACAGAACCTGCTTTTTTCCTTCTGTAGTCAAACTTCACTTGCACCTTTCAAATGCTTCCACAAGAGTGATATAGTTATTTAGTTATGATTTCTTAACAATTTCAATTAATTTGTAGGGAGAGGTAGGAAAATGTTTTTTTAGAAAAAGCATTGCTGTGACTGCATTCAATTAAAATATTAATATTTATTTACTAAATCTTTTACACAGAAAAGCTTTCTATTTTCCTTTTAAGTTTAATAATTTTTCCTTAATATATGAGCTATCAAACTACACCACTTAACATAGTTTTAATTTTACTGCTTTCTTTGCTAAGCAGAGTTGACCAAGAGCTGAATGGAAAACAAGAGCAGAAAAGTGAACAGTAAGTTTGGAGTCCAAACAAGACTGAAGAATGTGCAGATGGAATGATGCTATTTTTGCTCCATTTACAATGCATTCTCTGTGTGTGTATATGTTATATAACCTATGGCAAAAGGTGCTTAACTTTGGACTAGCACACAATGGACTGCTTACTGCTGTATTGGTTTGTCTCGACTTTAATAGCTATGTTTATGTAATCATTTTATTCTGCTAAATGTTAAAGCCCATGTTTTCAGAGGATGTTCTTGCAATTTGTTTATCTAAATGATGCATGTTCTTCAGTTAAATATTTATATACCTAAATGTTAAAGGAAAGAGATAATATATATTTTTATGACTGAGCAATATATTGTGTGTACCTGCTGAAGGAATTCATTTGCAGGTAGACAAGGCCATAAATTACTTGTTATTGTATAAATCTGTTTTGCTGTAAATGGTCAAGTGCATTTCTTTGTTGTCACAGAAACCTTAATTTGTTTGGATATTAACAATCACATAATGTAGTCTTTCACAAGTGTGGAGATCCTTATTTTTGTTCACATACTGAATACAAGCAGTACTCACCTCAAGTGAGCTTAAGCATTTGTTTCTTTTAGTCTGTTGTTCAGAATGCAGAACTGCAGTTCTGTCAACTTCAGTCTGTTGGCCAAAGCCTACAGATTTAAGCCTATGCCACAATGGATGCTGAACTGTTTGAATGGCTAGTAAAATATCAGACCTTTCTTAATTTAACTTGTGAATTTACATTCTGTTTCTGTAAATCAAGGCTATCTCAGCTACCAGTAGGAAATTAGTTCATTGCAGTTCTTCCTGGGTGAATATTGGTTGTCACCAGTAGGAGCTCTGGTCATACTCAGTAGAGCTTGGGAGTTAAATAGATACTCTAGCCACAGTATCAATTGTTTGCAGGGGTATGGGGAGTCTTATGCTACCTGTGTCATGCTTGTAGATGGAACATCCATTTCTAAAGCTCTTAGTTTGGCACATGATACCAGCACTAATTTCGTTTAACAGAAAAAAAAGTGATTCAAAGATTGGGGTTCTTTTCTCCTCACAATGGTGGTAAACTTGTGTCTGTAAGAGGTGTTCTTGGACACATAACTAGTGTTTATAGGTTTATCAGGGCAACAATAATGCACTGGTTGATATGTTGTAGAAGTTTGTAACATCTTTTGGTAATGATTGCTACTTCCCTGTAAGGGCAGGTGCATGCAAATAAATCCATTCAGGAGTTGAGCAATATAATATTGTAGCACATATATTAAATCTTCACTTTTGGTTTCTGTTGTGCTCACAATTTTGTCTTAATGCCAAAAATACAAGTTCTCAATTATATTAAAAGTTGGTGTTATACAGTTCTTATTATTAAAAAAAAAGGTTTCCTTCAAGCAGATTACTACCTGACACTGATAAATAGCAGTCAAGAGATAGTTCCATGGTCAAGACTTAGTCCAAATTAACAAGTACTTTACCATTTCTAATGACAGATCTGGAGAGCATATTCATGTCAGATGAGGGCAAGTTGCCCACGTCTCTGGGAGTTCTAAGTCTGCAATTCAGGGACGTTCATCTCAAGATCTAGGTGGTTTTGTTACAGTAGCTTCTGTGTCAGGGTTTCAAAGACAACATGCAGCATGTTCTCTTTCAACAGGCAATGCTAATTTTAACTTGCCTCCATCAGGTTTGGATCTTGCTCTGAAAGCAGAACACAAACATGAACAGTTTCTTTGAGGCTGTCTTACCTCCTGCTGCAATTCTGACGCTCATTCAGATTAATGTAAAGTTCCAGTCAGTATACTGGACACTTACAGCCTGTTTACTTCTGATACTTTCACAGTGTGGTGTGCATGAACATCCAAACCTGTAAGCCTTCCTGATTTTTACTGACTCTGTGTGGGTCCTAAGCTAAAGACTAAGCATTTTGATCATCTCATTTCAAATTTTTCCTAATTAAAAAAATATTTTTCTCAGTCAAGTCATACTCTTAGTGGAAGGATTATAATTCTGTATGTTCTGTTGCTTCCTTATGTGTATAGTGTAGTTGCCAGCCCTTGGTATAGGCAGTATGATCAAGTGATGGGACTGTTGCTGTTGTCTTTCCTGGTGGCTGAGCAATTCTACAGTTCTGTGCTGCAGGAGTAGTGTTTCTTTTGGAAATGTGTATGTGCTTACCTAATGGTTTATTCCTCTAGTATAAGTTTTTGTGAACACAACAGTTCTTCTGTCCCTAAAGATACACAACTTGAGAAACGGGTGCACTAAAGAATTACTCCCGTCTGAACTTTTGCAGCTCATGATTAAGAGTGAGGTGGATTGTTTACAAAAAGCAAAAAAGTCCCAAAGTTATCTTGAACACAAGTGGATAACTTTTTGTCAAAATTATCTTTTTTATCTATAAAATAATTTAATAGATTTTAATATTTAAAAACATGAAAAGTTGGATTGTCATAATTTTATTAGCTATTATAAAACCTGAATCATTTTGTGATAAGATACAGTATTGTAGGGAATTCACCTTTCAATGGCACTTCCTTCTAAAAGTAAAACTCTTGTTTGAGCCCTGTCAAGAAAAGATAAATCCATGAGTCACTAATTTACCTCTGATTTGGAGGTCTCGTGTATATATATACATGTGGTAATTCATTACTACCTTTTGTTATTACTATGCACAACTGAAATAGAGATGTTTGGGCCAGTGGCCTCTGTGTGTGGATGTGACATTTTGTAAATTGATTTCTACAACAGGATACGTAAGTGGCAAAGATATTTTAGAGAAAGTGTCGTTAAAAACTGAGGTGAGTAGACTCTAGATTGCTTGAATGTTCTTGGTGTTCTGTATAGCATGGCGAAGCCATGTTCCATTGGAAAGTAATGGAAGAGGAATGTGTAAGGATTTAGCTTAAGGATAAGCTGCTTCACCAGCTGAAGTCTTTGAGGTTCTGGGATGTTAAAATGGAGACTTTTTGATTCCAAAAAGCTTAGAACTAGTTAGGATAAGATGTAACTTGTTCATAACAATGCCAAATTTTGCCCTTTATTTTCAGTGAACAAGTGAAGAATAGTACTTCTTGCTGCGAGCAAATTTTGTACTGAGAAACAGCAGTTACATTCTGAATTGCATACATTAGTATATAGTCTGTATGTGTTAGCATGTTTCAGCAAGTTTGCATCATACACGTAAATGCTCTAGTGACAGCTTAAAACCTTTCAACGGTTAGTTTGTGTCGGACTTCAAGATTAGATTACATGTTGGTGGTAACGGAATCTTTTATGAAATTACCTCCAAGTGTTCTAGGGAGGGAAGGGTGGCATTGATGCCTGGTCGTATGTCAGCTTCACTGATGTGATCTACTGAAAGGTCTGTAGTTAACAGGAAGTGACAGAGCTACGTTGTGAATGGGCACTTTCTAGACTAAATCTGTCAATGAAAAAAAGTTTTGTGGTGAAAAGTGTATTTCTTCCAGTGTCAAATTTTTGTCTGTGTATTCTATGGATTTATACAGTATTTATTCTGTAGAAAGATGGCTTAAATGCATCTCTTACCAAAAGCTGTTATCTTTGGAGATGACTTTAATTCTCAAGTCATTCCAGTCTCCCTCAGGAAAGGGGGGGAAGAGAAGGATAATAGCTTGCATGCTTTTTGTAAACGCAGAAGTCTTAAAAGCTTTCAGTAAAAATTCTTACTCAATCCTTGTGGATGCAGGTCATTCTCTAAAGGATTTGTTTCACTGGCTGGTTGTCAGAAATGTTTAAAATAAGTGCTATAATTATACTTTTTAAGGATACCTGGGTTTAGTCAGAGTAGCACTCTGAAATATAAGGAGTATTTAAATATACATATTCTGAAAGACAGATTTTGCAGCTTTCCTAGCTTCAAAATTGTAAATTGAACTACATTGTTTCCCTTATCACATCTTGCTCCCTATATTGAGCTAATGGGGAAGAAAGGGCATTTGTGAAGTGAAGAAAGTACAGTTGTGTTAGTTTTTCATTGTTCCCTTCAAGCATGACTGAGAGCAGTGAAATTAAAGCCATTCTTTGCTCAACTAGATCTTTTTTTCAGTTTTGCAATTTGGACTGCTTAGATTACTTTGATTTAAACATACAGATTTCTTTTTTTCAGTATTGAAAATTATCTGAGAAGGAGCTAGTGGAATTTGTTCAGACAGTCAAGTCCTGATCTTGCCATGCTCCTTCCTCTGGCTTGCTCGGCTGCTAGTTAATATTTATGACATGGAATTCCAGGTTAATTACAAAAAAAGTCATGAGAGACAGATGCTTACTGTCCCAGTGGCTCTGCAGTCTTTCTTGTTCAGTCACCTGAACAGAGCCTCTTTATTAAAAAGAAAATCCTGAGTAGTAGGGTCTTCTACCAGTCGAATGGTAGATAGGAGGGTTAAGACATTTTTTATCAGATGTGTGATATGGGAAACGTACAGTGTTTAACAAAATGAAGCTGCAGTAGTCATGGCAAAACCAGGTTGTGAATCATAGAGGATTTTATCATCTGGCTTAATCATAACAGGCTTAAATTGACTTAATATTCTTCACAAATGTGACTTTTCTTTTGTCCCTTTGATACAAAACTATGTAAGTACAACACTCTTCACCTACCTCTTAAGAATGTCACGATCCTCTCTTTTTAAATGAGCTTGTTTTCTGTGCTCCAGGGTGCCACGAGTAATGTGATAAACACATTTCTGAATGTGCTAGCTGTTAATACTTATGGGAAACTTTTTAAATAGAAAAAAAAATAAATGCTGTATGCAATAAATACCTTTGGAAAAGCTCTGAATGTTTTATTTTCCTGCTTAGGACTCTACTGATACTATGAGAGTCTTTCCTGACTGTATGCACTACCAACTCCCTCTTAAAAACATGGACATTTACAGTGGGTTCCCAAGGCGCCAGCTCGCCGGGTGCCCTGAGGCCCAGCAGCTGCTCTGGAGCTGGTGCTGGAGGTCGGTGTCTCACAGGCTCCTGGCAGTTGCTGCAGGCTGGCGTACACCTTGAGAAAAACGGGTTCAGCTCTGGGCTTAAGGAGAGCCGGCTTTCAGCCACTCCCAGGGTGAAATAAACCGACACCCGCACACACAC
>VZRW01002111.1:1587154-1599494 GCA_013398125.1 Aegotheles bennettii
CTCCCGCTGCCTGCGGGGCTGCCCCCGCCGCTTCTCCCGGGTTCGCTGGGGCCGCGGGCGGCCTTGGGGCGTGATAGGGCCGGCCCAGCCCGGCAAGGCCGCTCGGGCCCGGCCCTTCCCCGAGGTTCCCCTAAGGGCGAGCCTGAGCGCGGCGCCGCGGGGGCCGGGGGTCGGTTTGGAAGCCGAACGGGCGGCGAACAAAAGGCGGCCCCGTCCCAGACGTCGCTCCCGCGGCGCACAAAGGGCCCGGCCCGGTACCCCCGGGGCCGGGTGCGCTGGGGCTCTGAACCTTGGGTCAGTGCTTGCGGGGCGATCTGAATCCCGCCTGCTCCCGCCGCGCGTTGTGCATCCACAGCTCTGCTCTGCTCTGCAGGTTTGTGATTGATTTCTTTTTAAGGAGAGCGAGGAGGCAGCGGGCGCCCAGAGCCGCGGGCGATCGGGGAGGTGCCCAGCGCATCTGGGTGAGCCATGGCGTACCAGCTGTACAGGAACACCACGCTGGGGAACAGCCTCCAGGAGAGCCTGGATGAGCTCATACAGGTGCCTGTGGGCGTCGGGGTCTGGGCAATTAGTTTATAGAAAGAGGCTAATTATGAAATCGGCTCCGTGGTTGCTGTATCGGGTACTTATGGCCAGCGTTTGGAAAGTTTACTGATTAAAATCAACAGCTATCAGTATTCTGTTCACGTGAGAAGGCTTTTTCTTAACTTTCTAGATGACGGAAAATGTTTTGCATAAGTGGCATAATCCCCTGCTGTGTGGCCCAGTAAATGAACAGCCAGATTAACCTACAATGCTGCAATCAGTTTCCCACTCTTCTGGTTGTTTCCAGTTAAAATTTATCAGAAGAAATCTTTGTGTAGCACAAAAAGTCATGCTGGCACATAGTTTCTTCACTGAGAGCTAAAATAGGAAAAAGCAAGTATACACAGGAGCATGATACTTCTGTAAATTGTTCTTCTAGAGATCCTTTTGTTTTGAATTTTTAACTTTTACTGCATTTTTGAGTTTACTTTGAAGTAACTCAATTTTTTTTTTAAACCACTTCAGTCACAGCAAATCACACCTCAGCTGGCCCTTCAGGTGCTACTTCAGTTTGATAAAGCTATAAATTCTGCACTGGCACAACGAGTCAGGAACAGAGTCAATTTCAGGGTAAGAAATATATATAAAAGTTCTTCATGAATTACAGTAACTAAACGTTAATGCAGAATGTTGTTAAAACGTGTTTTAAGCAAAAACTTATGAAGCTCCATTTTGACTCTGAAACAATGACTGTTCAGATGTGTATTCTGTGTGCAATTGTAAGGCTTGTTATCTCCTTGTTTTGCCATGGATCTTTTGAAGGAATGCAAAAATCAGAAACAGGTTTGGTGGGTGGATGAAAACAGGGGAGGCAGAAGAGGGGAATGCTTTGATGGGTAGCATTGCCATCCTCAGTGTCCTGGAGATGGGGAGGGAGACTTTTGGTTCTCTTGCACCTAGAAGTGAGACGAGGCCAGATTTTTAGCCACATCTATAACATGAAGAGAGACTAGAGAGTTGTAGATCTACCTCTGTGCAAGTCCTTGCATCATTTTGTAGCTATTTTCTGTAGGTATCCTAGAAAAATAAGTCTGGGCTTTTTCCCAGCCAGTCACCCTAATTAATGACAGCCAGTAAATTGTTAAATGTCAAATTGTAATTTTGAGGGGGAAAAAAACCAAACCAAAACCAAAACAGTTGTCCTGTTAATTTATGTCCTAATACTTCCTAATGCAGAACACATTAATGAAATGAGTTCTTAAGATTTTAGATTTTTAAACTGTACATTAAAAAGAGCATAACCTCTTTTCTTTAACACACTTAACTTGCTTTGTGTATGTAACATGGTGTAGAAAACTGTTCAGAAGGTGTTCGGTGGATAAATTTATAAAATATTACTTGGAGCTTAAGTTCAAGAGTATCAGTTTAAAATATGTGAAGGCCAAAAGGTTTATCTATCAACATCCTCAGTAATACATCAAATATGAGGGATACCCTTATATGTCACATAGGTGTTGTCATGACTTTTTATTTACACTATCACTTCATTTAAACAATTGTAGAATTCACGCCTTATGATCAGTGCTGTAACTGATTTTTCTTATGGCCCATGTTTTAAGAAATCTTTTCTAATGTCTATGAAGGATCAGTATCAGAAAAGCTATAATGTATAAGGTTGCTACATGGTCTTGAAAATTTCAGCCACTGGAGGGCATTTGAACTAGTTTTCCTCACAATTGCTTTCTTGCCAAGTTTATATGCGTTCAGGTTCACAGCTGGTTTTATGGCAGACCTAGTTCTAGAAGGTACGTAGTTCAGTAGATAATAAACATCATGTTTTCTGTTAATTTTGGGATGTTTCCTATAGAAACTGTCTCTTGTCTTTTTAAAGGGATCTCTGAATACATACAGGTTCTGTGACAACGTATGGACATTTGTACTGAATGATGTTGAATTTAGGGAGGTCACTGAACTCGTCAAAGTGGATAAAGTGAAAATTGTAGCATGTGATGGAAAAAGTAAGTATGGAATATGATATAAATAAGCTGAGACACACAACTTGATTGTTTATAGAAAGCTTTGACCAAATGTCTGATTAAAACTAGATTGATTGTAGTATTCAGACAGAATTAGGGCTCTGCATTCCCTTTTACATTTGATGAGAAATTAAACAAAAGCAAGCTAAATGCTTCCCTAACTCATAAATGCTAAAATACGAATGTTTTAGAGACTGCTATACACTTGCTGTTAGGAAGTACATACTACTAGAGTGATTAGAAAGTCAGAAGTAATCTTAATTGAATTTCTGGGTGGTGATTTTTCTAGTATTAGCCCATTTGTTAGAACAGCACACTGTTCTATTGAATTCTAGGAGTGCTTCATCAGTCTGAGCAAGTAAGTGTCTGAGAAAACTATCCAAGCAATTGTTTGCTGGATTTGATAGTAGGGGACCCATGCACATGAAAAGCTTGTGCTAGCATTTGCAAATATTACAAGATTTATATACTGCTCAACAGGCCTGCTGCATGTATACTGCTTACGGGAATTTATGTTCCATATCTGCTTGACTGGATTATTTTTGTCAATGTTCCTTGAAATTCTTTACTGGAAAAAGTAATTTATTGGCTTTTGCAGCAAGCTGGTTTATAACTTTTAAAACCATTGGTGTAGCAGAATATTGCTAAAGATGTGTGAAATGATGCCACTTGTTTCATCTCTGGGGAGTGATGCTAAAAGGTAGAACTGAGAATGGAAAAGGCTTTATTTAAATATATCTCTGAAACAGGTTCTTCATGGCTTCGTGATCCTGGCATGATTACAGTGGTCACTTCAAGTTGTAGTTCTAAATTGTTTGCTCAACTTCTGGTATTAGCCAAGCATATAATCTTACTCTTTATTTTTTGTGTGCTTATTATAGCAAGTAGAGAAAACCTTACTTTCCAAGTATTAATTGTTTTCGTTCTTGATAAACTATGCAGATAAGATTTAAAGAACTGGGTGACTTAAGTTGCTATTAACATTACAGCCTTTTTTTTTCCCCACAAGAAGTTGACTTGTTAAAGGAGCGTAGTAAACACTGACTTATCTTCCTCCATATCCAAGTTACGTATTTTTTCCATAGCTCTAAGAACAAGAAAGCAGTAGTGGTAATAATACTAGAAATTGCACTGGTGTTAATTGGTGCTTCTGAAAAAAGTTCAGAACAGGGAATTGCTCTCAGTTGTTTTATGAAGATCATGCTCATTCTTGCATCTATTTCAAAATGCATAATAAACTAGAGCCCACACTCCATACGGGCTTATACTACTGGATGTGCAAACCCCTTTCTCTTTAGTAGATCATGTGATTTAGCCAGATGTGCTTGTGGCTGACTGCAATAACGTGTTTGTATCACTACAAGTTGGAGCACAGCTTTTTGTATTTTTAATGCCTTAATAGTCATTGATGTGAGTGCCCAACCTTGTGGTTTTGTGCTGGCTCTTTTTGATGTTGCTAACTGAAGTGAAGCAGCACAAGCAGTTGGTGCATCACATTGATATCAGTGGAAGGAATTGGGTAGGTACAGAACTTACTCTAAAATGCTTGGGAATGCTTCTGAGCTTGAGGAAGGTATTAGAGAATGGTATCAGTTCTCTTTAATTTATATTCAACTGTAGTGGGGCTATGTATTACTCACACTTGATTTTTTTCTTTCCTAGATACTGGTTCCAATACTGCAGAATGAATAGAACTGTGGTTTGTCTGCAATATTTTCTGTTAATATGCAGCACTTTCTGGAGAGAAGCATGGAAAGGGACTGTGTTCATACTTAATTCTTGTGATGCAGATGTGAGTTAATCCCTACTAGAAAGCGTCACAGAATGACAGCGGAAGAAATACCTGTAGCATTTCTTCAGTTCACCTAATAGGGCATGAATACAATGTTACCTTTTTTTTTTTTTTAATTACAACAGATACTGTTGCCTTTTTTGTTAAAAATAATTTCTGTAATAAACTTTTATTTAAAAAATTGTGAATGAGTGATCATTGGAAAACTTTGTTTAAAACCAAACATTAATATAATATATTCTCCCAATATTGTCTAAGTGTGTTTAGACTAATGTTGTAAATGCAAAGGTCTTTCGGTTAAAAGGTTCTGAGTATGGTTGCACTGATTAGTATTGCAAGAAATGGCTGTTTCAGAATGATGGAGAAAGACATCAACAAAACCTTAGCAGCTCATGCTTGCCAGTATATTTGTCTGTTTGTTGCTGCATCTTTCTATCTATAAATTTGTCCATTTGGTACCCTCTGCTAATAACACACTAACACGAGTATTAAAGTTATTGGACAGCTAGTCAAGTTGAAGTAATGAAACTGAGTCTTGTAAGATTGCTCTACATTTTCAACAGATGTTAGTGCTGCTTGTTTTAATGGTTTTCTAGTTGTTTTTTGTATTTACGTGGAATACATTTAATTGGACACCTGGCCAACAGGATTTCAGTGAAAGAGTCGAGCTATGAATTTTAAGATATCAAATGGATAACTTTGTTCTTTTTAGACTTACACATTCCACTAAGTAATTCCAATCAAGAAGTTTCTTCACTGGAAGTATGAATATAATATACTGACAGCTCATTTGTCTAATTTAACAGCAGTGACTGTTCCAGTGTGGTCATAGGAATGCTAGCTGCCTCAGCAGTGTCAAATTTATTTTTGACAGTAGGTTACTTACAGACCACTAGAAACTGGAAAATGTACAGAGGAAAAATCAGGGGTCGCTGTTTTCAGATCAGTCTAAATCTTCAATTTGCGCCAAAATGAGCATCATTTACATGTTGAGACCTTTCTCTATGTGTCAGTGGCCCAGTCCTTTAAAGGCTTTACTAACTCTTCTAGTACTTTTCCAGACTGATACATTACCATTCTCTGAATCCTACCTTTGGATATCAAAGGATATATATTTGGGGGTTGGTTAACTTCTGCTTCCCTCACTTCAAGTGAGAAAGGAGTTCACAACCTTGCTTGCTAGACTTTACCATTATTTGTTTTGCCTTGTATCTATGCTAAATATCTTTTGCTGCAACATGCAGATTGGTAGGTAACCATTTTTGAAAGTAGAACAGACTTGCTCTCACTTGAACAGCATAGTAAGTATCTATTGAAGTCATTATCTTAAAGGATGCAAATGTATATCCATACAATGTTTTTTTTCTACATCAGACTCAATCTTCTAGGTATAAATATTTTTGTTCTCTAATAATCATGTGGTAAACTGAGTTTCAGCCCTTACAGGTATAAAAGTTTGCTGTTCCTACCTCCAACTCTTTGCAGTCTCTTCCTGTTTCTAGACAGAAACTTTTCAATCCTCAGTTCTCTGTAGCCTTTGGACTCCCTCCTAATGCAAATAATTATACATCTGATTTTGTACCAATTAAGTGTGCATTAGAATATTTACTATAGCATTTTTCCATAAAAAACAAATTTAGTAAGAGAAGCAAAATGGTAATGATGATGTGAGGTTATTGTGTGAAATGGATTTATGTTTACATGTCATTGATACTCTATCAGACTTCTCTTGTGTTTCAACAGTTGTATTTTAGTTGTTCAACAGTTGTACTTTAGCACCCCCAGGCTCAGTGCTACTTTAGCTGTTAAGTGAAAGGAAAATAAATATTTAACTGAAAAAGAAAATAATGTAATTAATATATATACTAAGAAAAATTTACAAATGAAAGGAGAAATAATTTTGCTGCCAAAGATGTCTGCTACTTAGTAATCAGTGAAATTCAAATCAATGTGAGCAGAAATTATTATGTTCATAATTCAGGACGACTTTACTGACTTGTTTAAAAAAAAGAACTAATAGTCCCATTGAAGCTCTGGACTTGGTCCTTTGGAAGGAGTCAGTGGATACTCCCTGTGCTGATGCATAACAGTAATAGTTTGAATTGCATACCCTACGTATCTGATGATGCCTATTCAGCATGAAAACTGAGATTTGAATGTTGTCTTGCCTTGTAAGGAAGCATTTGAAAAGGAGATAGGCATGCTGAAATAAATTTAAATACTCTGTACTCAAGTCTTACTGTACTGGGAAAATGTGCAAAAGCTTAAGGGACACTGATACTCTTGATTAGCTTGTTTAGCCTGAGTTAAGTCAGTGGCAAAAACTGATGTAGATCAAAAATATATTAAATGTTATGGATGCTTCTGAACTGTTACTTTTCCTTTTGCTAATAATAGTGTAATCTTAAAACAAATATACAACAGACTTTAAATATTTTTGGAGCAACTGGAATGGTTTAGAACAGGAAGCAATTTGTTCCTGGCTAGAGTTATAATGAAAGGACCATGTGCTGAGAGAATCTCTGTTATTTGGTCTGTGAAAGGCTAGAAAGCATGCACAAATGGGGAGTAAGGGAATGTTTTAGGTGAAACAACCAAGCAAACAAGTAGGAATAAGTGGGCAGTCATAACACATGCTTCTGTAATCCAGACATTTCTTTCCACTTGAAAGCCAAAAGTCTGAGAAGGCCTTTCATACTGAACCACGGGAAGAAAGAAGCTACCAAACAAAAATAAAAACCAAAGGAAAGAAGAAGGGTTTCTTTATTGCTTTACTCTCCATAATTTTCTTGCCACTTGCTATCGTTTGTGTTTGAATTTCAGCTAATCCTTCCATGTTCATATAATTAATGTGCTTTGTGGTCTTGGAAGATTTGTTGAATTTGTACCTAAAAGTATAACTGCATTTTTGTTATACTAAGCGATTTTAATATCCAGTGGAAGACAAACTATCTTACTTGCTACAGCATCAGCATACTTTCTGCTGTCTGTTTGGTTCTTCCTTGCCTGTAGTGTTATGGACTGAATAATTTAATTGGGCTTTGTTGATTTTCTTTAGAAAGGTCACAGCTGCTTCCACCTACCAGTGGCACAAAGTAAAGATACTTTTGCACCTTGATCTGGAGCTGGAATCGATGTTTCTATTTAGAAAGTAAATTGACTAAAAGAAAGTGAAGCTTCCAACACCAAGAATAAACACCAATACAGAAGTGGCTGTGGGTGACTGCCTGTGTTTAAACGTGGCTTCCAAGAAAAAGGATTTTAGTAATTTAATAATTGTGCAAAACAGGATGTTATTGGAAAGAAGCTGTTTGCTTAGTCAGGGATGCCAATACCTGACTTTGAATGTTATCAGAGAGACACCAATTACAGGAACATGTAGAGCAGGAAGAATTTATGATGAAATCCTGGAAGACAAGTTTAATCAGGTTCATTATGTACTTTTACACAATGACTAGGTACACTGAAGTACATGAGAGTTACTCAAAACACAGATATTTGCTTTTAAGGATCTCAGCAGCTTAGGAGATAGTATTTCAGTTAAGATACTAGTGATTTGGTTTGCTTTTCTGTACTCTAAAAGTTCCTGGGGGTAAAAGAAAAGAAAAAAGGGTAGGAGCATGGTAAAAAGTGTTTAAACTTTAATGAGACTGTACTGGGAGATGTGAACTTTCTCTTACTGTAACTTAAAGGGTGACTTTTGTTAGGAAAACAGCTTTGCTCAAAGATAAGTTTACTGTTAATTAATCATTACATTACTGTAAATTACCCATTTACAAGGGCCTGTGAAGACAAGACAAGGGGGAATGGGTTCAAACTGAAAGAAGGTAGGTTTAGATTAGATATTCTGAAGAAATTGTTTATTGTAAGACACTGGAACAGGTTGCCCAGAGGAGTTGTGGATGCCTCCCTGGCAATGTTCAAGGCCAGGTTGGATGGGGCTTTGAGCAACCTGGTCTAGTGGGAGGTGTCCCTGCCTATCGCAGGGCAGTTGGAACTCGATGAGCTTTAAGGTTCTTTCCAACCCAAACCATTCTATGATTCTAGGATGATGGCTTAGTAGGTAGTAAGTCACAGATATATTAATATTTTGGTTTTCTTCTTATGCTAAGAGCCTGCATGCTCCAAGAAAGTGGAAAATAGTTCACTGAGAGTCTGGTTAATGTATCATGGTCATTGCTGTTGCAATCAGGAGAAAAAGGACTTCTTAACCCTGTTCCCTGAATCAATTTTACTCATGACTGCAAATACTTTACTGATATTTTGTTCCTGTAAGTCATGTTTGCTTCTAAATTGTTGAGAATGTATTAGCTGGTTTCCTCTGAATTTATTTCAATTGATCCATGTCTTTATTATAGGACATTTCAGAGATGATAATACAGAGTATGAAAGAAATGCAAAGCAAGAAGTAAATAGACCCTCCTAACTACAGTTAAGAAGAGCTGTTCATGGACCCACTGTGTAAATATGTATTACGCCAGTTTCAGCTCACATTAGGCTGTTCTTATAAGAATAAAGTGAAAACCACTTGGAAATAAAATATAAATTAAAGACAGGTGAGTTTTTTAAAAATAAATGCGTTATTAGAATTCAGAATTATAGTTTCACCTTCTTCCTGTGCACATCTTGGAAGGTCAATGGGAACTTGCAACATATTTTCTCCTTAAACAGCTGGTGGTTTATTTGAAGTTCAGGTTGGTAGTTAATGATTGTAGACAGAAGTGTCAGACAAAGTCAACATTAATATTTCTGATATGACTATATTGCCAATTTGGATAGTCCAAGATTTTACTGATGAAGTTCGTATGGGGTTTAACCTATTTTTTGGAGGTGATCCTATATTCTGATATGCCAGTGCTACTTTGGGCTACAATTTGTTCTATTCTATTTGAAGTTTATTCTCTTTTCAGTTTGGCAACTAACCTTGGCAAGAAAACATCCTTTTTTTGTATCTTGTTGCCAGTTTTCTAAGATGCTAGCTATCTTATTTCTAAGATACTTTGAGATCTCTAGAATACAAAGTTCTGTATTAAAGTTAAGTGATATTATTGTAATTTGTACTGGTAGGGAGACATTTTTTTTTTAATCTTTTCTGTATCACTGTTTTGACATGTGACTGCACTCATAAACCTGACATTTCTAATGTCTTTAGAAGAGGAAATGTTGAGAACATTTCTTTGTAAGAATCTTTTTGTCTTAGTTCCCCTTCTGAATTTGGGAGTAGTCTTGTTCATTCAGAAGAAATGAAGTCACTACTGGAAAGAGAGGGTGAGTTGAAAATAAATTTGCACAAGATATGCCTTTGTTTTTGGAACCAAATCATGTGAGATAAATTGTGAGTAATAATACCAACAGAAACTGAAAATTTTCTTTGAATTAAGAGACTTGGATGTGGAAGTTTACAAGTTGTTTACATCTCTAGATAATAATGCCAGAACATTTGTTTTCATACAAATCAGTGATCTTGAATAGAGAAGGCCATGCAGGCTATGTTGTTAGGTGGCTGCTGTCCTCTTAGTGTGTTGCCAAGCTGTTTTTTTGGTATGTTGGTTTCACTTGAGGCCTTCATATTCTGTGTCAAGCTCTTTAAAATGTGGATAAATGCTTAAATTTTCTGTCTCCAGGTCTATCCAGGAGAAGTAACATCAAAAGAAAAATTATTTACTTTGCTGAAAAACTTACCATGGAACAGATTTGAAACGGCGCTTTTTCCTCTCCCTAGATCTAAATACTTGTCTCTGTCTCTCCATCTGTCACATTTTTTGTCAGGGCACTGTCTGTCAATAATAGATGAAACACTGTTATTTAAATAGTGTGTGCAAGCAATACTTCACATTTCTTAGAGAAGAAACATCTGAAGACGTTAAACATATTTACAGAGTGAAGGGGATAAAAATTACTGTTAACAAATTTGTAAGTTACTGGGAAGTATATATCTTTCTTTACAGGTACATTTGTAAAATAATAGGTCTCCCTCTCAACAGTCTTTTGCTATTTCAGGCTGGGGTTCCTTTCACCCCTCAAACACCTCTTCACTTTTTGTAGGTGGTTGGAATGTTCTTTGAGAAATAAATTATTTAGATCTTTACTTACAGACATCCATTTCAGGGATGGGTTTGGTTTTGATGTGATTCCTTAGAATAGAGATGTATGGGGAGTTTTTTCTCTCTGTGAATATGGACCTTTTTTCTCCACTTTCCAAAGAAAAAAGACAACATCTTGCCATAGTCGGAAATACACTAATCCCACTCTGCCTGATCTAGCTGAGAAACCAGAATGTATCCCAGTCCCCCAGTGAACCAGTGGAGGTAGTATGCCATTTTGAGCTAATATGTATTAATTTAAAGTAAATGAAAGAGCTCCAAGAAGCAAAATCAGATTAGGCAGCAGTGGTTAGATGCAGTCTTCTATGTTGGGAGACTTCAGTTCTTACCCTGAGTCAGCGGGGAAGTTTTGTTTGTTCTGAAAGAATGTACTAGACATAGAGGTATTTGCTATTTAATGCTGAATTTGCTGCTGAAACCATTTTTAAATTTTCTATGTTACTATCAGGTTAGCATAAAACTATAATCTTTGTTGTAGGAAATGTCTGTTTATATAAATTGGAAAAAGCTTCCCACTGGGACCAGCAGTCCTATTACTTTATTTGCTCTTTTTGAATAAGCAAATGCCCAATGATATGTTTGGTATTTATGTTTGAGAGCTTTTCTTGCAGTAGTTGAGGGTCTTGTCTATAATGTTTGCTGTGAAATCACTATGGCATTTTAAAAACCAGCGTTTTAGAAATCTGCCTTTTACAACCAAGTTCATTTTAAAATGTCTAACAAAATTGCAATGATGCATCTTTTCAAGTCATTTATTTCATCTTTTCATCCTATTTAAATCAATGTTTTAAAGATCTGTGGAACTGTAGTCATAGCTTCCTCTAAATGTAGCTTGGTGCTATGGAATTGGTTCAGACGTTCTTTGTATAATCCTAATTCTCCACCAGAGACCTTGAGTTTTTACAGGTGAGTGTGTTTACTGATTAAAAATATAATTGAAGATTTTTTTTGGTACTACAAAGACTACTGAATTAATCCCTCAGCATTACAGGCAGTGAAAAGCAGCTGGCTTTAATTTGAGAAGGTGGGAAAAATATATCTGGGTGAAATACAGAAGTTCCCAAATCTTTCAGCTTCTATAAACTTGAACTTAAGAGAACTTAAGAGAAAGTTGATTATTTTGCTCTTCTAAAAGGCCAGATACACTACAGGACATGGCAGTTATATTACCGAGAGTACTCCTCACAAAAATATCTTTTCCCGTGGGAAGGAGAGAGAGGAAGATGTTAGAAAAATGCAGGTTTGCACAGCATTAGCTGCACAAGCACTCCTGTGCCTGTTACAGACGGGGCAGCGGGGTGCGGAGGGGTTAACTGGGGTAACGGCTCTGCCTAGGAGCACAGCCTGTTCTCCTCAGGGGACTGCAGGATACAGAACACCAGCGAGCCATTTGTTTTAGTGTATGGGATTTTATTGAAGGTTTTGGTGTGTTTCAGGGCCAGTGGCTTTAGTCAGAAAGTGGCGTGTGCAGGGGTGCTGTGGCAGCGGCCGGGCAGGCTGAGCGGTGCCGGGGGCAGGGGCCCTGCCAGGCGCTGCGCACATCGCTCAGCTCTAGTGCAGAGTGCGGGCACCGCGGGCCGTGCCTGTCCCTGCCGGACTAGGGCAGGAAGCCCCGGGGTCACTTGTGCGCGCAGACTGCAGCAGGAGAACGCACAAAACGCGCTGCCCTCGTCCCTCCGGGAGTCTGCTACAAAGCAACCTGAGGTGCCGGGCGGGAGAGCGCGCCCCGCACGGCGGTCCTGAGAAGCTCGGGGCGCAGGGAAGGGGAGGCCGGGCAGGGGCAGCCGAGCCCTCCCGCCCCCTCACACCGGGCACCCCCTGCGCCAGCCCCTCCCGGGCCGCGCACCCGTTCCCGCCTTCGTTACCCCGCGCGCCCGGCGCTG
>VZRW01002111.1:1599499-1634089 GCA_013398125.1 Aegotheles bennettii
CGGGAAACCCTCTCGGACACGCGGCGGCCGTCCCGCCTCACGGCGCGGGTCTCCAGCCCCTCCCGCTGCCCTGAGGCGCCGCGGCTGGACTCGCCTGCGGGAGGAGGCAGGTGCTTCCCCTCAGAGCCCCTGGCCGTAGAGGGCCCTGTGGCGCAGGTGCTCCTCGAGACACTGGATGGCGGCATCGTCCACCAAGGGGTCGAACTTGTTGGCCAAGAGGTGATGCTGCTGGAGCATCCAGGGCACGTCGCCCACCCCGTAGATGCAGACGGCGCGCCGGTGCTGGCCGGTGCAGGGCGGGTAGGGCGCGCCCTTGCTGGTGTCGCCCTCCATGTACTGCCACTTCACCAGGCGGGGCAGGGCGTTCATGTCCGAGAGCTGGAACTTGTCACTCTGGGGCAGGGCGCCCGGCATGCCGGGCATGCGGTTGAGGGTGGCCCAGACGTGCTCGTCAGGGCTGTAGGTGTCCTTGGCCCACTCGAGGAACTGCTGCACCACGGGGTTCTCAAAGATGTGCTGCACGAAGGCCCGTGTGACCACGATGTACGCGTTGCCTGTGAACATGGGAGAGCTGTGGGGTGGTGGCTGCTTCTCCGTGGCTGTCCGGAAGATGGACTCCCCCACTTTGTGATGGTACTTCCAGCGCTGCCGCTTGAGGGCCGAGGGCTTCTCCGACTCCATGCTGTTCCGTCCCTGCAGCAGCTTCAGGGCGCGGATGATCTCAGCGTTGGTCTTGATGGGGAAATCGGTGCCGCAGGTGTTGAGGATGTAGCGCCATGGCACAGGACTCTGCAACAGGTCCTGCATGCAGTTGAGGTCAGCCTGCAGCCGGGACCAGGAGGCATAGACCACCTTTTCCAGGCGGCTGGCCACGAAGACATTGGGGAAGCAGGCTGCCACAGCCCGCACAGCCTCCTGGAAGGCGGCCGGAGCCTTGCTGTCAACGTGGACGCAGTAGACGTTCTGTGGGGCATAGAGGGACCGCAGGAGCCGCTCGAACATCTCGATTTTGTCGTGGATGACCATGGAGTAGGCGATGGGGAAGTCTGCCTCCTCCTGGCTCAGAGGGAACTCGATGAACCGCCGGCTCGCCTTGAAGTTGCTGCAGTCCTTCGTCATGTTCAGGTACTCGCCAGGCGTCAGGGAAACCTTTTTCTTCGCAACTTCCAGGTTGCTGAGCTGGGCCTCCTGGATGGCTTTCTCATCCCCGCGGACGACCCCCGAGCAGTTGATGCTCCTGTCGGGGGCGAGCTCCAACGCCTGGTAGAGGCGCTGGCGGCACTGGGGGTGGGCGGTGGCGCCCGGGTAGGCATCGGGGCAGGGCCGTGTGGCGGCGCGCAGCGCCAGGGCGGCCGCCAGCAGAAGGGGGGCGAGCAGCNCGTTCGCACAGCCGCATGCCCCGAGCCCCCGCCGGCGGCCACCCGGCCTCGACGGGCCCCGCCGCGCCTCGGGGACACCTGGCGGAGGGCGCCGGAGCCGGTGCTGCGCAGGGAGTCACCCGAGTGCCTGCTTGCTGGGGAGTGGTGAAGTAGTGCCAGGGCGATCTGGGCGTACCCGCAGGTGATTTATAGGTTCGTAAGAGTAAGGCTCCTCCTTCCCCGTGACGTGGCTGCGCTTGGTTTTATCAGCACTGGAGGTAGTGGTGTATCTTGTATGGCTGTTTAAAAGAAGATAGTTTATCTTACCCCTGTCCAGTGCATAATGCAAGAAAAATTCCTCTAGAATGCAACCCCATGTAACACCCTTTAAAAAAAAGACTTTATGAGGTGACTTGGGGATCCAACCTGGTTTTCCGGTGTTCTGATGGTTCCAACTTACAGGCCAAGGGAGTGACAGCAATAGTGCTGTAGTCTAGAAGCCCAGCTGCAGCAAACTTTTCGCTTGCCTGGAGCATTTTGAGCTGTAGTGAGGGATTATTGCAAAAGATGGTGGGTAACTGGGCAAAGTGGGATCTCTCCTTCTATACTGGAAGCAGGTAGTGAAGACCCAGGCTGTGGTTTATAAACATTTACCACAAAGTGTCCACTTCAGGAAGGAGTGGGAGAATATTGTTGGGAGGGTGTCAGGACCTCCGGTACGTGCCTACATGAACATCCTGGCTAAGTATCACTTAATAGAAAAAGAGGGATAATGGCGAGCAACTAAAATGTGCCTTGTGCCATGATGAACAAAATAATGTCCCCTAGGTTTTGCAGTCATCCTGAACCACATTGTGATTTGAACCAAACCTGGTATTTGGTACCATGTTTGTATAAAAGTGCCAGTTTCAACAGTTTCAATGGTGAGTTGAAATTTCTAAGATGGGCTTTCTAAGATGCAAATAAAGGTTTATTTATTTATTTATTTATTTATTCATCTTTCTTTCTCCAGTTGTATCAAGGAACCAAACTCACAGAACCTGCAGCTGGAGTGAGGACAGTTGGTGTAAGTGTAATTCTGCGCGGGTTTTAGAAAAGAGCAGCAGGTACTTCCCCACTTTCAAAACAGAGGATTTGTTGAACTATTAGCTTCAATAAATAATTGTCTTAGACATCATGGTCCAAAAACTCTAATGAGCATTATGAAAGGCAATGATGTGATATATATAGTATTTCCTATACGCACAGCTGTCAGTTTGCCTGTGCTAAGTACCAAAGTGAATCTGCTTGGGAGAAACATGGGGGAAAAAAAGCTTAGGGAATGTAAACAAGATGCTAGATGGGCCAGCTGCTTTCTGCAGCTACAAGGATGTAATTCATCCCATTTATATGTGTACTTTGCTCCTGAAATTTGTTTTTAAGCTACGTTCAGCTAGCACTAGAGAGCTCGTTCACCTGGAAAATTTCAAAGCATCTGAGGAAAGGTACTTTCCAAGAAACTCTTGGAATAGGACAAAAGTAATCCTCTCAGTGCATCTTCTGCACTTCCAAGCATCTCTTCCCGTCCAGGTCAATTCTGCTAGACTGTGTCCTTACAGTATTGTATGGAGGAACAGCAAGTTCTTGTATTATTGGGATTTTCTTTTTCTAAAGCAATATTGATTCTCTATGCTCATTTCAATATACAGATATCCTCTTTCATGCAGCCGCTGCTTGTGGACTAGGAAAACAAGAGCATGTTTTACATATTGTATAGCACTGTAAACTAGCTGCTCTGTATGTGTTGTACCTTGTAATGGTGTGGTGGAAGAAATCCTTAAATTCTTAATCCCACAGGAACTGCTGAAAACAGGATGACACCACATGAAATCTCTTAAATGGGCTATAGTTATTTCCAGTTATGTTCATTTTTGAGTAATTTTTCAAAAATTATGGTGATGGCATTCAGAAATACAGTGGTGTTTTTCTCAAAGGTATTTTTCAGGAATTTGAAAAGAAACTGTAACTCTTTAATCACATTTTTGCCATCCATAATTCTTTGTTAAGAGTCAACAATCCCTAAGTCTAACCCAAGACCTGAAAAATGTGTTTTCAGTGTTCCCACCTATCCTCTTACAGTCAACAGGGTACTCAGTCTCTGAACAGTGGCAAAAGCTAAAAACAAAACTGCCCCACACCCCAACACAGTGTGACAGCAATGACAGCAAATTGCTGCTGTATTTCATTTTAAGATGGCCAATGGCTGAAGTCACATGCATGGAGAGATAGAGAGTAGACTGTAGGAATAATACAGTGCTTGAAAATGCTGTCATACACACTGACAAATATCAGCCACATGGAAAATTATTTTTTGAAAAGTTATCTTTGTTGATAACTTTATCTGACAGTAAATGTTTTTTCAAGGAAAGCCCAATACTGAGTTAGGAAAGAAAATATTTTGGATTAATTTTTCAACATTCTGTAAGTACAGTCACAGGTTCATCAACATGAAACTTCTTTGGAAGAAGTTTGTTGCTTTGCATTAACATTTTTAAGTTGTTCAATGCAATAAATGTGAAACTTTTGGAGGTTTCTGTGGTTATCAGTGTGGCCATAGGACCACACATCATCCACCCTGTGGTACATAGCTCTTTATATATAGGTTCTTGCATATTCATAATGAAATAACTTAGTCCTTAAAGACACAGAAAAATGGCATTAAATAAAACATATTTAGCAGTGTGCTTTCTGCAAAGTTACTTTTTTTCCATGAGAGAAGTCTTAGCCTACACAAAATATTTTCTTGGTAAAGTGTAAGACTTGAGAACTCATATATTAAATAGGGATTAAAAACTGTTAATACTGACATTCTTACGTGTAACTAACTTCCAAAATACCCACCACGGGGTCAAATCATTGCCTTTGACTTTATTTTATGATCATACATGTCTCAGTGAATACAAAACTGACTCTCTTTAAAAGTCAGTGTAAAACAACTGTCCTATGGTAAAGATACTACAGTACAAGCACTGTCTACAGGGTAAGCAGCAGCCACTTGATTGCTTACGTAAAGAGATTGATAGCCTTGGAGATATGACAGTAGTTTACTATGTAAGAGGAGGATTATTTAACCATATTTAGATAATAATCTTTCAAAACACTATCTGTGAGAAGTTACATAATGTAAGATTCTTGTGGTATGCTTTTTGCAGAAACATATGTCAGGCTGCAACCTTCTAAAGTGGTGTGAACACAAGGAAGAACTTACTGTGAGAGTGACAGAGCACTGGGACAGGCTCTCCAGGGAGGTTGTGGAGTCTCCTCTGGAGACATTCAAACCTGACTGGATGCATTCCTGTGTGGCCTGCTCTAGGTTGTCCTGTTCTGGCAGGGGAGTTGGACTAGATGATCTTTCGAGGTCCCTTCCAATTCCTAACATTCTGTGATTCTGTGAAAGTTGTTTATATTTGAAATAGTGAAGGAATGGCATAGAGAGGAGTTGAGGTGTTTGGCACTGATGGCATGGCTTAAATATTACTGTGCTGTCATAGGACAGACTGGTGTTTTTATTAATTTCCAGTATTCCCCTGTCGATACCAAAGAATGAAGAGTTCTTCATCAGTGTGAAGATTCTCTGCTAAAACAATATTGATAAGTCTAGGTGCCGTATCTCTCTGCCTTTTTGTACCTGCTTCCATTTTAATAAGCCATATGAAGTCACAAGTTCCTGCTTTTTTAGCTTTCCTGTTAAGGGATAAAAGGAATCATTACAAGGTGGCCTGTTACCTATTTGCCTAATTGCACAATTTTTAGGTTGTGGTTCATATAAATGCATTGGAGGGTAGAAAAGAAACACGTATTCTGCTTGCTTCTTCAAAGGAAAAAAAATACTATGTGGTTGTTTGCTGATGGTGCCACACCTGTTGAAGCACTTGGTAGAAATTTAGATTGTCATGGCACGGCTTATTGTCTCAGTGGGTTCACCTGTACGCAGTTAGGAATAGGGTTTTCCCTTGGAAAGCAGTGTTAATAAAGAGGGACAAACAGAATTCACTTCAAGGAATCAGCCTGAAGTGGTGGTTACTGATAGTGTAAGGAAATTATGTTTTTATATATATACTGTTAGCTTCTTTAGTGTGACTTTTAAGAAATATATGAAAGTAGTAAGTTTTGTTAACCGAATCAAATAGACATCCTAGACCAGGCATATACATACTACAAAAAAATAAAAAAATAAATTTGTGTGTTACACTCCATTGCTTGGGTCAGCTGAGAATTTTGGTTTTAGCTTCTTGGTCCCAAATGGCTTGATAATATTTATTTATTTTTTTTAAAGTTAGAATCTGTGCAGTCTGTTACAGACCAGCCTGTAGGAATTTTGAATAACTCCATCTCTAAGCTATGGTACTACTTTTAAACTGTCAGGATGTTGTTGCTTTTATTCATTCTGCATTTTTTTTTGTGTTTATATCTTCTCTGTTTTCAGAAGAGAGCCTTTTTCCTGCTGATTCATTTGAAAACATAGTGTGCATTGTGATGTGATTTGTCACTTAACCTTTGTGTCTGATTGTTGTGTGGTTTTTATGTGTCATCTAGATAGTGAAGAGTTAGACAGAAGGAATTACGTCTATGAGGTATAATAGTAATCAGAAAGCAATGCACTTTCGCAAACTGTTCCAGTGTGGGTCCTCTCTGCAGGCTACAGTCCTTCAGGATAAACCTGCTCCAGTGTGGTCCTCCCCAGGCAGCAGTTAGTGTCAGAAAACGTGCTCCTGTGTGGGCTTCCCTCTACTGGCTTTGGCTTCCTTCCACGCACACATACCCCACGCTGCCTTCGTTGCTGGCCTTGGTGTCTGCAGGATTATTTCTCACACTTCCTCCACTCTGACAACTGCTGAGCAGCTTCCACAGAGGCACTGTCAGCTTCACAGACTGGCTCAGTTTTTTCTGTCTGGCGTGGGGCAGCTTCTGGCCTTTTACCACATAGGAGCCTTCTGCCTCCTTACCAAATCATTGCCATGTCAATGCAGTAAATGAACCTTTATTTGTAAACTGATCCTCTTACACTAATGGCAGGGAGGGAGTGTGCAGAGGTGAGTAGTAAGGGTGTGACTTGAATAAGGAAAAGGTTGTGTATGATTTTTTTTCTTCCTTTTGTCTTTCCATTATTCCTTCTCCCACCCTCAGCTGGCTACATATTTGCATAGAGAGGCTAATGGCTCTAGTCTTCTCGGTGCCCCCAGTATATTTTACAGTTATAAGATGATTTATGATATGGTTAACGTGTCAAAGACATGTACATGATTATCCAGGTTTACAGATAACAGGTAACCAAAAACCATGGAGGATCAGCTTGCTGGTTCTTTCCAAAGTTACATGATTTGGTTATGTGAGAAATGCTTACTGGCCTGAGGCCTGTAAAATTATTTTGCAGGTCTGCACCTAAAAATACTTAGGGCTGCCTCCGATCTTCCTGTGATTGTTGGTTATGTAATGAAGTATCATTAAATGAAATTAGTGATACATTCACTGACTGCTGCTTAAGCAAAACTGTTCCTAAATATACTCTATGTAATCTTGTGTTAAAATACAGTATTCTGTTGTGTTCTGCATTCCACTTTTCATGTGTGTTCACATAGGGAATTTTCTTATTTATGTCAAGAAGAAATTGATATTTTCCAAAAGAATTGTTGAGTTCTTCTATTGATTAAAAAAATCAATACTTCCTTTGAAGTATACTGATAAGAAATTAGATCTCTATCTTCTTGGCAGTTCAGACCTTCTCTTTTTACCGACTGTGCTGGTATTGTGATACTTATCTACAAAATCGTAGAATCGTATTTGGTTTATGATTTTAAAATTTATAGTTTTAAAATTACTGACAACCATTTGGAAAACATTAGGATAACCTTTCCAATATATATTTTCAGAGACCAAAAATTCAATGTTCTTTTTGTATTGAGACTTTGGCAGATCTTGCTTTCCTGTGGTAGGGAGGGAAGGCAGCAAACAAGGAAATGAACAAGGAAGTCTTGAGGTTTTAAAATAAATATAATAAACCTTATGCAAATATGTATGTATTATATGTGTACACTTTACCAGTAAAATTTTAACGTGATGAACATTTGTGTTTTTTTTAATTGAAAACTATATAATTACAGACTCTACCTTTGGTTTCATTTCAGTTTAATTTCAACTGAATTATGTGTCTCGGTCCTATATTCCATAACAGGTAGACTTGTATCTTTACAAGCTGCTAACACTGCATCCACACTAGCGTCATCTTTGGTTGTTTCGCTGACTAATTAGGGATTAAGTCAATCTCTGAGGAAACTGTTGGATATCAACATTTTGTTTTTAGAGTTCTACTTCATTGCTGGTTTGTGACGAAAGGTTTGAAAGCACTATATGCAATACCTCTGGGTCTGCCACTACATGGACATGATTCCGAAAGATCATGAAAAGGCAGCATATGGTAAGTAAAAAGTCAAAACACAATAATTTTTATTTTTTTTTTAGCATGCAGACCAGTTCCTATTTTGTAACCGAGAACTGCTTGATGCTAATCACCTTACAGTTGCAGGCTCATCGCTCTTCACTTTCTTGACCTCTCTGGAAATCTTACTGTGGGTGAGAAGGATTTCTTCCTTTATCCAAGGCAAAATAGCTGGACTGTATGGAGAAACAATGAGTATGGCTTTGAAGAAAGCTTAAGCAGATAGTCATAACTGACATATAGTCAGCAGGATGTTATTTACTACCTGATGTTTTACACAAAAGCTGAACTCTGCTGATAAGGTATAATGAGTTTCCTAAATCACAGTTTGTAGAATACAGCAAAAGAGAGGGATAAGGCGCTACTCACGTTATGCAGATTGCTGAAGAGACAGGCAAATAAGTGGGACGATGTTGGTAAAGCTGTTTAAAAAAAATAAATCCTTTAAACCACTCTTAAAACTGGCACTGTGGTGCCCAACACTGGAAACCTGACTGTGTCCTGGGGGAAGAAAATAACCTGATTTTTCTTGAAGGATGTAACACAAAGAAAACACAGTGGTACTGGGGATAATAAATACATTAGCTCATGCCTCATTGTTTCTATAAAAGGATTGCTTCATACAGCATGGAAAAAATAAACAAAACAGCAAACAAAACTCTTTTAGATGGATGATAGAGGAGTTCAGGGCCATAGGAATAAAGAACCAAAAAGAATTAAATTAGCTTTGTACATTTCTCACAAAGGAGAACGTGTGATAACTAACCTATTGAAAAGATTATTTCTTAACAGATAAAGGACTTCCTGAAATAGAAGAGTTACTGAGAGAGTTTTTATCTGAACAAAAAAATAACCTTAAAAGCATGTTAGCTTGGTTTCTTGCCTTGATGGTGTCTTTCTAAATAGTATGCTGAACTTCAGGTGTTTCTCTTCTGTGGTAGAACTGTATTTATCAATGTTCTGTGCAGTTTGCTTTGGTCATAAATGAAGAGTCTGTCATCATGATATCTATACACAAAGTGAAGGCTGACAGATTGTGTCCAAGGCTTCTGTGTAATGTAATCTATTTCTTTCATGTTTCTGTGGCTGCCCAGAAACACATCTGAATATGTTTAGAGCTACAGTTAACCTGATTGTCTTTGAATGTCCCACAGCTGGATAAGAATACTTTGCGCAGGGAGTGTATCCAGTTGCTGAATAGATGTGTCCTGAGCTTAGTAAATCCATTAAATTTTCCTTCAATACCTGTAGGATTCATGCAGAGCACTTGCTACCTTCACACTCAAGATACGCAATATAAGCAAAGTCACAAAAGGAATTGGCAGGGGAAAGGTGTTTGTTATTCTAGAACTGTTGTTATGGGCTTTTCAGTTCCATCTGAGGTTCCTGCATTGTGCTGTCCTTGTTTTGCCTGCTATTGTGCAAAGAAATCCAAGTATTTCATAGTATCTTGAGGGCCTCTGCCTTCTCTGCCATGCATGCTGCTACACAGCAATGGTCCAATACAAAATTGCTTGGGGGGGGGGGGNGAATAAAGTGGGGGGGGGGGGGGGGGGGGGGGGGGCAACTGGTTGTGGGTGAGTATTGTACTACTTTACTACTTTTTCCTTGTTTCAGGTGATCAATTTGCTTCCTATCTTCTGCCCTTTAAAAATCCCCTACGCACTTGACATTTTTGCTTCCTCTCATGCAAAGCTTGAAGAAGTATTACCTGCACTTGTTTCCTGTCAGAGAAAATCTTTAAGGTTTTTACTGGTTATTATTTAATTCCTTCCATGTTCATAGCATGTCTCCATGGTATTTCTCTCTCTATGGACATGGTTCCACACTGCTGTGAACTAACTCCAGGGAAAAAGATAGCAATAGCATAAGATAAATTTTCTTTACAGTAGGTAAACAACAGGGGTCTAGAACCACTAAGGTATTTGAGCATCCCACTTGAAAAAAATCAGAAGTGCTTGAATACATGGACCTGGATTGTGGAATGGTTCTGTACAAATAGTGCTAATGAGACAGCAATTTCATCTTTCTTTTGGCATTTATAATGTGTTAGTGTGTCCTGTCCCTGCTGAGGGGGTTCAAGGTGAAACTGTTTTTTGAGGAGTGCCTATTGTTGAAAGACTGAAATGTTACTGCTGCTGACTGAAGGCCATGTTTGTCAGTGCTTGCAGGTGGGCATGACTGAGCATATCTTTATGTGAACAAAGTAGTTTGTGGTAGTGCTATATACCATTATCTCCTGACTCATAAATCAAAGAATATTTTTACTCAGTATGCTTATTTGAAAAAAAAAACAAACAAACCAAACAACTTCTAACATTCTAACTTCTATTTTCTGCTTCTTTATGATTTTGGCACTTGATTTAGGTCAATAGTTAGGCCTGCAGGAGTATTAAACTATGGGAAACACCTTAATTGCAAATTTAAGGGTGAGGAGTAGAGTAGTAGTACATCCTTTAAAAGATATGACACTGGCATGGCCCTGTCTTCATGTTATTTTCAGTTCTAAACTTGAATGAAGTCTTCTTTGCTTCTTCTGTGTTCAGCGGCAATGGTGTAAGAGTCCAATATATAAAGCAGTGTATTGGGTTTGCGTGGCAAGGTTTTGGCAGTGGGAGAAGGGCTACTGGGGTGGCTTCTGTGAGAAGCTGCTTGAAGCTTCCCTTGTGTCTGACAGAACCATGCCAGCTGGCTCAAATAAGGACCTGCCACTGGACAAAGCTGAGCCCATCAGCCGTGGTGGTTGTGCCTCTGGGATAACATAGGAAGGAGAAAAAGAAAATTGCACAACTTCAGCCAAAGAGAGGAGTAAGAATATGTGAGAGAAACAACTCTGCAGACACCAAGGTCAGTGAAGAAGGAAGGGAGAAGGTACTCCATGTGCTGGAACAAAGATTCCCCTGCAGCCTGTGGTGAAGACCCTGGTGAGGCAGACATTGCCCCTGCAGCCTGTGGAGGGTTAATGGGAGAGCGGATACCCATCTGCAGCTCATGGAGGACCCCACGCTGGAGCAGGTGAATCCCTGAAGGATGCTGTGACCCCATGGGAAGCCTGCACTGGAGCAGGTTCCTGGCAGGACCTGTGGAGAGAGGAGCCCATTCTGAAGCAGGTTTACTGGCAGGACTTGTGGCCCCATGGGGGACCCACGCTGGAGCACTCTGTTCCTGAATGACTGCACCCTGTGGAAGGGACACACACTGGAGCAGTTTGTGAAGAACTGTAGCCCGTGGGAAGGACTCACATTGGAGACTCCTTATTGTGGAGGACTGTCTCCCATGGGTGGGACCCCACACTGGAGCAGGGGAAGAGTGTGAGAAGTCCTCCCTCTGAGGAGGAAGGAGCAGCAGTAATAACATGTAATGAACTGTCTGCAGCCCCCATTCTCCGTCCCTCTGCTCCACTGGGGGTGAGGAGGTAGAGAAAATCAGGAGTAAAGTTAAGCCCAGGAAGAAGGGAGGGATGTGGAGAAGGTGTTTTTAAGATTTGGTTTTATTTCTTATTATCCTGTTTTTTTTCCCCAAGTTTGGTAATTGCTGAGTGATCTCCCTGTCCTTATCTTGACCCATGAGCCTTTTCTTATATTTGCTCTTCCCTGTCCAGTTTAGGAGGGGGAGTGATAGAGTGGCTTGTGGCGGGTGCCTGGCATCCAGCCAAGGTCAACCCACTGCAAACAGTGACAATCAATCTGTACTGAGGTACATGAACCTAAGAACT
Source organism: Aegotheles bennettii (assembly GCA_013398125.1). Lineage (NCBI taxonomy): Eukaryota > Metazoa > Chordata > Aves > Caprimulgiformes > Aegothelidae > Aegotheles > Aegotheles bennettii. The sequence goes on from VZRW01002111.1 coordinate 1,611,048, forward strand.
CCTTTTCACTGAAGACAGGCAGAGAGGGGAGAGTAAGAACAGAGAAGTTGGTTTGTATTTTACTCAAACAGAGATATTTTCAGTAGTTTATACCTGAATCTCTTAGTTCCACCTTATTCGGTCATTAGTTAGCTAAAAAATGTACAGTGTCTTATGTTGTTGCAATAGTCCCTATACTTGAATGAGAGAGAATTTCAGTGATTAGCCATTCCTGCTGTTTTTTAGATAACTTTAATGTTGTCTAATGCCAGCAATGAACAGTGTTTCCATGTAATTTCACCCACCTATTTAAAACAATTGTACTATTGTCATGAGTGGCAGTTAATCACTTTATCTCTGGACTGTGTCATGGCAACTGAAAGTCACAAAGCCAAAGTCAGGTTATGCAATAAAAATATATATACCAGCAGGTGTTTGCATCTCTAGTTATTAGGCAACTTGCAGAAGAGTGAGATGGTGCTGTATTTCCAGATAAAAAAATGATAAGCGTGAGTTAACTGAGCTGGCTTGTAAGGCCATTTTCTTAGTCACATCTGAGATGAAATTTTGCAGGTTGTTTCAGAGAAGGGCTGCTGGAATTGTCACTAAAACCATACCCTCCCCCTTTCCTCCATCAAGATTCCTGAGGTATACATGTAAAAATATTCAGGCTAGAAAGATTTTGCCACATGTAAGCACATAAAAGATGAGAATGTTTGGAAAATGGGTGTTTGACTAATCATAGAGCAATTCTTGGGCAATAAAAGCTGGGTTCAACCAAGGTGGTAAGTCTGAACTGTTCCTTCCCCACCCTTCCCCAGTTAGACTTACAAAATACAACAACAAAAAAACCCCACCACACTTTGCAAAGTATATTTTATCAAACAATAGATTACATACGGAAACAATGTGTTCTTTAAAAGTACTAATGTTCCTTTATTTCAGGAAGGTCATGGTTCATGATCTTCTAGAAACTATTTGAAAATAACACAGCAAAAAGTGCTCCAGTGTTCTGCATTTTAAAATGGTGAGATCCTAGCACTGATGTATAAATACTGACAGATGCTATGGCATGATGCCCTCTGCCATGCCACTGCAGGACAGAATTGCTAAAATTCTGATAGCATTGTCCATCTGCTGCTGACACACAGTGTTAGCCATTACTGCTAAAGCAAATGGAGGGCATCTATAGTCAATAGTTTGGTGGTTTGTTGTTTATTTTTTTTTAATATACCTTTATATTGTTTCTTCTAAGGGTGTTATTGTAATTGAAACCATAAGTTTGACTAGTGATACCCTCATGAATTTACTGCTGACAGGCATATTTTGTACCTACTAGTGTGAGTATTTAGCACATAGCAGAAAATTGCATCAGTAAATGTGTTTATGTTCATTTGAATAAAAAATACTCATCACAAACTAATCTCTCTCCACCAAAGAAGAGGAAAAACTGTCTTTCACATACAGGAGGATATTAACTATGTTCTTTTTATGTGTGTAGTTTTGCAATTACTTCATCATCTTCTGCCTAAAGCATGTTGAGAATATAGCTGACTCTTAACAGGGACTCTTATCAGTCAGTGAGAGCTGACTCTGCTGTTTTTTGAAGTACCAGACATGACCAAACATAATGCTAAAGCAAATGCTTGCTGATATCTGAGATAAAAATGCAGCAAAACCACACATGGGGTTTGGAAAAAGTTTTGCGTGCCTGAATGGAGGAGTTTTAGCTAGAAGGTGATGGTGCGTGCCTCTAGGCCATATTTTTGTTATGTGTGTTCTGGCCTCAGGTTGGTGGTGATCAATAGGTGACAGTAATACACTTTCTTCTTTGTGGTTGCCGCATTTATGCTGTTCTTAAAGTTGTGAGTGCTGAGGAGGTGTGAAGGAATGCACCACAGTAGATGGCTGGGCTTGTGTGCAGAATTTCATAGCTGAGTGTGTTATGGATACTTGAGAACCCTGTGTCTTCATAGAGGAGACAGTGCTCAATCTCTAGGCAGGCAGTAATTGGTAAAACTTGAATTAGTGACCACAGAAAAACACCAAAAGGGTATGGGCAATATGCAACAAACAGTTGAGCTTTTGAGAAGGGAATTCTCCTTGACTCAGTGAGTTTGCTGTACTCTTCCGGTTCTGTAGTCTTGTCCAGCTTCCCCTTCACACATGTTTCTGTGGATTATACAGACTTCGTCAGTGTTTGTTTGCAGTGTACAACATGTACACCAGAGAGAGGAAGCAAGTCCTGCTTTTTTTTGCTGTTGTTGTTGAAACACATTATGTGTGATTGCAATGCAGTCAGCGTAAAAGAGTTTTAAAAGAACAAGGAACTCTCTGTTGGACAGGTATGTTTTCTGACGTGTTGTGTGCCCTTACCCCATCCCCTTCCACCCTTCTGAGTTAAGCTTCAGCATTAATTTTTTTACCACTGGATTTGATTAACAGAATTTTCATGTGCAAGCTAGGCTAGAGAAAAGTGTGCAATTATCTAAACTTTTTGCTTTAGGAGCAGCGTTAATTTGCTTAATCAAGGAAAGCCACTTCTCTATTAAATGGGAAGCTTTAGTCATGATCAAGGAGTTAATCACAGAAAAGCCCTGAACTAGCTTGTTTGTATAGCCTTCATGTATACATTATGTACAAGAGGGGTGCAGCTGAAGAAGTGAAGGATAAAAACCATTGTGACTATGCAAAGTAGTGGGGAAAAAGAGAAGTTATATGTGGCTTTCATTTGTGTTTGGAGCTTCCAATAGTGATTAATTTGTGATTATCTGTATGCAACCAGTTTTCTGTTTGCTACTCATTTTTTGCACGTGTTTAAAACTGCAGATGTGGTCTAAAGTCTTAGATGGAGTGCCAAGTTACAAATGTAGATACAAGTAATACCTGCAAAGGGTCCCACTTCACATCTGTTTCTTTAGCATTTTTAGTGCAAGGTGAATAAAACTGAGGGGATACAAATCTTAAAAAAAAAAAGGAATTTTTGTGTTTTCAAATCCCCCAAGAATGAACATGAAGCATGTCATACTTGTTGACAAGCAATTTCCATGTGTTTCTGAATTAGCATTGTTTACTTTTCCTTTCAACTTCAGGATCCATGAAAAATAGGCAGAGTTCCAGTGCTGGTGAAATCTCTGCAGCCCTTGACACCAAGTGAATGGGCTAAACAGTGGGACTAAATTAGACAAAGACCCATGTGAAGTAGCTGTAGCATTTCCAACTTACTATCTATATCATCAAGAGCTGCAGTCTTCCTCCTGAGTTAGGAAATCTGGCAAATCCAGTATATATTGCAGGATCTGCCTCTAATACTGTTCCACTGTCAACTCATATTTCTAACTAAACTGAAGTTAATTTACAGCTCAGTGAATTGGCAATGTTCCCTTGACTAGCCCTGTTCTTCAATTGTAGGTGAAGAGTTCAACTGTAGTTGAAATTCTTCTATTGTTTGCAGCAGATGATTCAAATAATGTGTGAGACATTCTGCCAGTTGGTAATTCTGAACTTCAATTAAATAATTTTTATATTGTTTACATATAAATATACTTAAAGATAATATGCTACTTCTGAGCAGTGTCAGATGTGATAGTTCATAACACACTTTTAGGGTGAAAAAGCTGTATGTGTCTTATCGGTTAATATAAAAGTATTCATCTAGTTATTCCCTATGTTCCTTTGTATCCCATGAGGGGTTTCCAATATGCTGTTGAGTAGCGTCAGTACAAAAGTATTATGAGAACTTTCATTCCTAGTCAACAAATCCTGTTCTGTCCCTGAATGAATATTTGAATTGGACACTGCCTCTGACATTGAAGTTATGTATAGTGCATTGCCTGTTAACTAGTGTGTTTTCAGTGTGTATAATTGAATATTCTCCCTCAGCTGGATAGGACTTTGTTTTCTGCATACACGCACTCCTATCTGTCCAAATCTCTATCCTACTGAGATACAGGACTCTAGCTTGCTTTTACTGTGGGGTAATTTTTGAGTTTCTGAGTTCGTTGGAAACAAAGGGAAAAATGAAGTTATTTTCTTCAAGGGGAAAAAATAAATAATCTCTGACTAAAATAATCACCAAGACCAGTGCTGCTGATTAGAAAGGAAGAACAACTTTGTGTCAAAACTCTTCTCAAACATAACAGGTTCTGTGTGGATTTATTTGCTTTGTGAAGCACTGTTTTTGAATCAAATCACAAAATAATCTAACTTAATCTTTTTATGTTAAAAACTATTGTTGGCTGTATATGTGTGTATATAACACAGGGGTCTTTTTTCTCTTGCAGATTTCCAGTTCATTCTGTGAAATGAGTGGACATAACTTTGTTTAGTTTTTGTCACCTTGCAGAATCATAAATCACTACAGAACAAGTTTTGTGTTTTTAAAACATGTGAATACAATGTTCTTGGGCAAGTGCCTGCTTGGTAATGCCAGAATAACTTAATGTCTTTTTTTCTTTAAAGAACACCATGGCCTTTAGCATAGCACTTATCTGGATGAAATAAGCCCACTCACCTGTAGGTTAAAGGAAGGGTAGATCTGCTTGTTCCGTGTTCTCTTGCTTATGCTAGTGGTGGATAGGATGACTGTAATGATCGCAGTCATACCAGAAAAGAAGTCAAGATTTCAGCTTAATGAAGAAGCCAATCAGCAGCTGACTATATTCTTCATATATTCACTTATCTATATCAGATTATTTCAGTGACCTAGAAGTTAGAATTACATAAACCTGGGTTTAGGGGGAGGGACAGGTATGACAGACTTTTTTTCTCTGCATTCCACGTGCTTTCTCTCACAAGTATTCAATTGAACTCCAGAAAGAAATACTCTAGAAAAGCTTTCTTTCATATGAGCCCATCAGTTCATGCCTATACTTAGTTAGAAAATCTCTCTTTTAAAGTTATTAGAATAACTAAAATGGAGGTTTTTTTCCGACAGAATACACTTCAGATCTTTTCTTATACTTTGTGGTGTGTCTTATTCTAAAATAGAAAACTTCTGGATTAAAAAGAAAGAAAGTGTGCATATGGGAGATATAAGGGAAGCGTTTGAGTTGCCTCTTCTGGTGTCTATTTAGATAGCAATTATAAGTCCACATGAATGACCAGTAAAACACAAGTGTGCACATATACTGGGCTAAAGTCTGAACTTCTAACAGTTTAGAAGTTGTATATTTTTCAGTTAATAGAGAAAATGCTTTTCAGATTTCTTTTATAGCTATGCTGTCTGACCTTGCTCTGTCCTAATTAATGACTGACATAAATTTTTGTCATGCCACCCTACAAATAGGTATCCCGCAGATTTCACAGACTACTAATCTGGAAGCTAATATTTTGAGAAAAGATACACCTTGGATACAATCTGTACATATATTTTGGTATTCTTCCAGTGCTATTACTCTCTAACAATAAAGAGTTAAGGTACGCAAAAAGAAAGGAGACTATTTCTGCCTCAGAGGAGACAAGGTTGTTTGGAGTGCTAGCCTGGGACTTTGGAGAGTAAGATTCAATTTCACGTTTAGTGGCAGACTTTGCCATGGTGAAAAGCAATGTAATTTAATTTTTTGATACTTTTTTTTTATGCTCCTTTTGTGGAACTGATCTTCCGTGTCTCACAGGGCTTTTCTGAAGTTAAATATTTTCACTATGTAATCTCTTTTACTGTATGATGTGCTATGTAAGTAACTAAGCCTCAATTGTAAAGATAATCTACCTCATTTAGATTGTTTTTTTGGCTCATGAGTACTCTTGGGCACCCAGAGGGTGCAAATGTAAGAGATCTGCTGAAAAATGCGCAGTAGTATCTTCCCTGACAAGGATCTATAAACTCAATCAGAACACTAGATATACAATTCGGGCTTTCAAATTCTCTGTCTGCTTCAGAACCCTTTGTAAGTCTCTATTATGACCCCTCTTAGTTCATTTCAGTCTCATGCAAAGGACCAGACTCCCATGGAAATTGCATCTCTCACCTGAAGTTTGCTTTTGTGACAGCTGCCAGCAAATTTCTCAGGAGTGGCTTGTATAAAATGAACTTGACAAGTATTTTTCCTGCTGTTCTGTGTGTACTGTGAGGATGGGGGGCAGTCCAGCAAAAGCACAAGTGCCACATTCCCAGACCCCTGTTTGTTTTAAGGTGCTGTATGTAATTCCTCATGGGTTGACCTGGCGTGCGGGTCACAATGCTTTTTGATACAGCTTCTCTAGGTTGCAAGACTGGGTCACACCTGGATCCCAATTGCAGGTGCTGCAGGGGATTTCTCATAGTTCCTGTAGAAGTTCCTGGTCTATGTCACAGGTGTATGTGTTAGTCATTTTTTTTTTTCTAATGTTCATGTGGAGAGTAGCTATGTCTGGGTGGAGGTTTCTTCCCTGTGAAATGAAGGTGTGTGCTTTCTGTATGTTATCTCACATACCTGATTAATTAAATAGTCTCTTTGACGTCTACTAGCTGATAGAAAATTTACCTTGTCTACATGACTTACTTCTAATGTTACCTACCCAACACTTTCCTTTTTCTTATAGGCTTAAATGTGCATTACTCATAACTTTGGTTATAATCTGTTCACTGAGGATCGTTAAAAAATGTGTTTTGGAGCAACACACACTTTAGGCTTCTAGTTCTGCTGGTTGTGAACAAAGTAAGCTCAGAACTTTCTTTATTTACTGTAGGCTAAGAGAAAGTGAGTGCCAGAGCTGTTATGTGCCTCTCATACATACACTAGAATACTTTGCAGTTCTGAAATATGGCATAATTTTAAAATGTGTTTGTCCTTTCATCATCTGAGGTTGCGAGTACTAATAAACAGCTCCATCATTTTTACTTCAGATGAGAACTGAGATGCAGTGAGATTAAGAGTTTGCTAGGTTTGCTGGGTTAGTCTGTCCAGCAGAAGAGGGAGCTGAATTTGTATTTTTCAAGTCCAAGAATAGCATTCTGGATACCCTGATCTGTAGTAGTCGGTTACTTCCCTCCTCCTGTAGCTCCCAGTCAGAGAGCCATAGGGAGTCATAGTGATTTCATTACCGTTCAGTTTTCCCTCAGATGAGCAACTGTTATTCCCTCCTTTTTAAAAGAAATTCCAAAGGAAGTAAAGGAAGGAGTGAATTATTATGTCTAGAGGAAAGCTAGTTGTGACTTCTGTTTTGACAAATGCAAGTGCTGTAGATTTGCGAGTTACTTAAGCTGTCGCACCATCTAGTGGTAGCTTTTTAAAAAAGCTGCTCAGTCATGTATTAAGATAAAACCAGATAATCTATTTAACTTTCCCTTTCAAGTTTAAAATGCATGTATAATGAAAAGCAAGTAGTTATGTTAAGGCAAATGTAAAAGCATCATCTTTCCCCTAAGGAAGCCTGATGTGTTTACACTTTTCTTGCTGGTGACATAACTCTTAGTTTTATCTTCTCATACAAGATGCTCTTAGTTGCAGAAGAGTTAGCTTTTCAGAGAAAGAAAAGAAAATTATCTTATTGTAAACCAAAAATAGTTTGTGTGCAAAGTAATAGTAATTCTTAGTTCAAAAGGTCTAGTGTTCTCTTTAGAAGTATGGTTTTTAAGAGAAGCTGAATTAGCATTCTGAAGGGTAAGAATACCCATTGCATAGAAAGAGCAGTGAAAGTGACACTGAATATTTTTTCCATTTCAAACTGCTGATGTGCCTTATATCTGTCCTGGAGAGATTCCTGTGGACAGTCACCTATGAGGAGTACATGCATTACCTAGCTCCTGCCACTCAAGAAATCAGCTTAGAAATCACGAGGTGGGTTTTTTTGTTTGGGTTTTTTTTTTGTTTGTTTTTTTAAAACAAAACAAAACCCATCCTGGATTTCTTGTATTCTTTCAAGTTTTTAAGTCTGTAGGCTGCACTGGTTTCACACTTTGAAGCTTTTCTCAGGATGCAGAGGAGTGGAAATCTTTTCCTTTAAAATTAATGCTAAGACTCTCAGGCATGATTCCAGCAGCAAAGACTAAGAAAAGCACTAAAAATAGTGAGAGTCATGATAAAATTGCGAGAGCAGGAAGTGTTGCCTCTGAGAGGAGTGGGGAGGAATCTCAATTTGTATGCATTCATTAACGTGGCTTCTGAAGTTAAGCTTATTTTTCTAGGGTGCTGCTTCTTTCATTGCTGAAAGAATTATAACCAGTGTTCACAAACCAAATCCTGGCTGAATGCTCTGAGGTAGATTATAAACATTACAATAACTTGCTATTTACAATTCATTATAACAGATCTAAAATGTAATTCAGATTATTTATATTTTCCTGTATGGCTTTGTTTTTGCAGGTAGACTGAACTGTTTGCATGCTTAATTTTTTGGATGAAATGTCATGGGTGCTAGTCTCTGGTTAGTGGTAATGATCTGGAGCATGTTGGAAAGATTTCTGTATGTTAGGCACAATGATATAATTGAAATTCATGATTGTACTACTTGGTCTCCATTTTAATACCTATGGCTTAAAAAGATGCTATAATAGTACTCCTGCATAGAGAATACTAGTCCCTTACCAGTTTGGCAACCCAAATAGGACTCTAGGCTGACACCTTTGGATTCTTTTGTCTTCAGGCATCCAACTGCCAGCAGCAGGTAAGTTTTCACCTGGGACCTTTGGAATGGGAGGCACTGAAGGGTGAATCTGCAGACTGAGTGGAAATAGGGAGGGAAGATACTTGCTGCAGCTTTCGGCAGTGCATGGCTTGATCAGTGTAAAGCACAAATGGACAAATAAGGAAAGTGATGGGAAATACACCCAGCACAGAGAAGGGGACACCCTTGGCGAAAAATTGGATAAGAGTTTTTGGTACAGCAAATCTATTAAAAAAAGCACACAGCTACTTTATGCCAAGAAGGCTGGCCATTTGTAACTAGAGGTGGAAACGCAAAAGAATCGTGGCCAGCACAAAAGAGTTTTGATTTTGCAGCATCATCTAAAGAACAGATATCAATAATCCATTTGTCCTGGGAATGTACAGGACAATTGGGCTTAGGACCACTATGAAGAGGATGGTGAAAAATCAGTACAAAAACCTCGAAAAAGAACTTCAGCTGCAGCAATTGTAAATAATTTAAACAAAACACCTACAGAGCTGGTCTCTGCACCACCCTATTCTCCTCCCTCTGTACCACTTGTTGCTTCTTCTGAGCTTTACTCTGTGGTTTCTAATGTTTCCCCTAATCCTCTTTCAATGCAGCCAGCAGCATCGGGGGCTGTGTGTGAAATGTTCCTCCCTCACCTCCAGTGTTATTGAGAGAGTTGTTCCATCTAGACAGAAAGATAATTGAAAAGAATGTGGCATTAATCCTGCAGGCTGAGGGAAACTGAACTGCCTGGCCTCAGATCAATCCTGATTGGGATTATAATAATCAAAACAGATAAAGATAATTGCTGAACAGTGGTTAGAAATCTGATAAATGTGATTGAAGTTTACAAGGAGAGAAAATTGAACTAAAATACAGGGAGGTAGACAGAAGCCAGAGGAAACTCCCAGCAGTTACTGGTGAAGATAGCAACAAGGGCTGTGTATCTGTCAAGAAGCTCTACTTACATGCAGCTATCTATGCTTGCACTCTTTTCGTTAGCATTAAATTATAAAAGCTTTATGATCACTGCCAGGTATAATGCAAATAAAATGGAGTTACATCTCACTTTGAAGGAAGGAGGGTACAAGGGTGCTCATAATTCTATAAAACAACGTGAAAGAAGACACAGAAACAAATTTGGCCAGCAACTGGATTTGGGGATTTGTTCCGCCCAGGGAAATACCAGCTCCACCCCAGTACTGAACACACGAATCAGAATCCTTGTGTTAATTCACCGAGAAATTCTGAAGTAAGTAATAATCACAGTCCTTTTTGCATATCAGAATTAGTTTTCTCTTTTATGTGTTGCTGAACTGTTTGGTTACAGTTGTTATTTTTCTGTGTGTACTTGAGTGAAATACAAGCAAGGTAAAACTGAAATCTAACCAATCACTTTAAATCTCAAAGTAGTCCACAAGTATAGTGTCAAAATTATATTCAGTGTTCTTGAATTATGATGAACTTATATAACCAGCTGATGAAATACTGTTTATGATTACCTTTTCTTTCCCTCTTGGAACTAATGGGGAATTTGAAATGTTATTTGCTTGAGTGCTTAAGCAGATGAAAATTGTTGTAGTATGGAAAATTTCCAGCTGTTGCAGTTTTCAAGCAATTTTTGGACATCACAATAGGAGAGAGGCACTGTCTTATTTCTATTTTTAGTGAAGTTCAACTCCTGATACTAGTAAATGGCATGTATCATAAACATCTTTACAGTTCTTCTATTTACATTTCTTTGAATGAACTGGAATACTCTTATATATTTATTTATTTTCATAGCTTTTAAAATTTCATACTAGTTGTTTAAATAACATTTAACGTTGACTAAATATGTTAGCTGGCTAGTGGTGTACATGTTGCTGAAATAGTGTGACAATCTATTTTCAGTAGACTCCCAGCTACATAAATTATTTGATGTAGTAATCAAAATTGTACATTCACTTTCCCAGGAACTTCAGGGAAGGGAGCAAATGAGCTGGAAATGCAAATACTCCTGAGATGAATTGAGAATTGGTTAGCAAGATTCAGTTCTTTAGTTCTCCGGAATTCAAGCAACCCTGACAGTAAAACTATGTTATTGAGTGAGGGAAATCAAAGAAAGGTTTGGTATAACCATGGTTTTGCTTCTAGAAATGCCCAGTATTACATATAGTTTTCTTGTACTTTATATCTGCCATTTTCAGAGTCAAATGTGTGCTTCTGCAGCTTCTACTAATGATGGCAACCCCATAGCAACACCATCTGTTTATTCAAATGATGTTTCCTCATAAGTGAAATGTGGTAGCTAAATATAGCTTGACAGTTACCTGACATTTTCAGACTTTAAGTTGTTTTTCATTGCAACATAGTAAAAAAACAAATATGGAATTAATTTGACTGTCAGAGCTAATTATATTGTGAGTAATCTTTTGCAAAACCCAAAACTCCAGTTTTCTTGTGAAGAAATACTGCTCTTATCTCTTAAGTTCACTGATGACCTGGTTGCTGTAGGTGGCTGTATGATACAGATCATTGAATTAAAGACTTAGAGTAGGAATTACACTATATTTATAAATTTCCAAGTGCCTAGAGCAACTAGCTTTGTTTTGCTTTTGGAAAATGCATACCATACACTAGTATATCGTGTACTCAGTTTTCTTCTCTCATGTTTATTTGGATGAATGAGAAGAGAATTGGGTTCATGTTACAACTGTAAGCTTGCACATTTGTAGGTGGAAGTCCACAAGTATCAAAGAATACCAATGAGCATGAGAGTAAATTTTTAGATCCCACCATCTCTTAAACTGTAACTGTGCATAGTAGTTGATTTAGCACTACTAGTCTAGGAACTTTGTTGTATTTTTTTTTAAAGAAGAATAGGTGCTTTGGAGGCACACTTCATGTGCTGAGTTTAAGTATCCAAACCCAATCTAAGTCAGAGGCAGCTGCAGATGTTTAATGGAAATGTATAATAGAAATATCTTTGTCCAAGTTGAGTTCCAGCTTCTACCAAAACACATGAGAAGATAAACTGGTCTGAACTTTAAATTATTAATGAAAAAACAAACAGTATGGTTATCTTAAATAACATAAATGACAGAGCAGCCTTAATCATGGCTACATGTAAGTGTTGTCATTCTGTTTGAGCAGGAAAGTGTAAAAAAACCCACAATATCAAGCACTCAAGTTTTAGATTTTAATGTCTATTTTGTTTGGTTCTGTTTAATGCACAGCTTAAAATGGGAATGTGACTATTCCTCTAATTTCTTCAGACTTCATCATTGTAGGGAAGGAAGCAAAAGGAAAGAGGAAACAGGATACTTCCTTCTTAAACCTTACTACTCCATGGCAAGCAGAGTGGCATTACTGACAGTTGTTCCTGTCTCTGTTCATTTTGTTTAAGCTCTAGAGAAATTGTAAATTGTTAAAGCCTTGTATCATAACAGCACAAATGCTGCTAGTGACAGCCAGTGTGGCCTTTTCCTACCTGTCCTGCTTGGTCTTAGGTATATGAGAGAAGGCAAAGGAGCAGGCTGTAATGAAACTGTAAAACTCCAGGTTCTCAACATGAAAGGAAAGGAGATTAAAATGAAATAAGAGATGTGAGTCATCAAATTGGCATGTGCCACTGGATTTAGCAGTCAGTATCAGTAGGGTTTTCTGTAGGAAAACCTGTGGTATTTTTGGCTGTTGCTGTCAATAGCTGTCTATTAAGAGTTGGACTGAGCAAAATGAGATAACAAGGAAGACCATAACACAGAAGGGAAGTTTAAAAAAGCAACATATCTGCTTAATTGTGGCCTGCTTATATGTTCATTAACTGCTATTATGAGTCAATCTTTCTCTTCTTCAGATTTCCATTTTGAAGGTGTGAGATACGGAACAAACCAACTGTTCTTCAGCCATTTCCTAATATGGTTTTACATTTTGTATTACGTTTTTCTGACTCTGATGTAAATCACACAATACAATTTTAAGTGCTTAAGAAAAACTTCTTACGGGATAAATATGACTGGTATATGAGAATCATGCAGTCACAATAAGATGGACTCTGCTCATGCTTTTAAATAATCAACTATCCATTCACTAACACCTCTATTAGAAAACATTAGAACTAGAATTGTGTGGGAAATAGGACTGGAAGAAATTCTGTAAACTTTCTTTTTTATTGAGAAATACCATTTTAATTTTTCGTCCAAATGCTGAAAAAGTTGATTCTAAAACTTCTGTTCATTTTTTGCTGTTGCTGGATTGTGTCAGATTGAGTTAAAGTTCAGATAGCATTTTAGCCTGTCCCTGCAAGTTGTAACACAAGCTTTTCACATGAAATAAGGAAAATACCATTTTAGTAACTTTCTTTGGATAAAGATCTCTCTTCCATCTTCTTTTCTTCACATGCACTTGCTCTAGCCAGTTGTTTGTTGTTTTCTTGCAAAATGTGCTTAAGAAGCTAGCATAGTATCCAATAAAGGATAAATTTACCTTGTAAATTTCTTAAAGCTTTTTTCTTTAGGATAAAATACAATTATTTTATGCTTACAAAGTGAAAAATATAAATATCTGGGTAACAGAGATCCCCCTTTTCCAAGGAAGGCAGATCAAGTCGTTATTTTACATCATGTAGTGCTGTGCATGTGAAGCAGAGCAAGTCTATTGAAATAACCGCAAGTGTGGAGGTCTGGAGAAAAACTTCTGTTTGGGAAGTGTATATGAAGCCTCAAATGTAGCGCATTTAGCATCTGTCAGGATCCTCCGTCAGTTCCTACCATCCCTGGCTGTAATCTTCTGGTTCTACAAAATGCAACAGTCATAATGCTTCATTGCGAAAACAGTTACAAGCCATGTACCTTTTAAAACATTTCTCTTCAACACCAGTGATTTTTTGTTTTCTTATTTGCTACTAATAGGTTCCCTCATAGTGTTTTCAGCTGAAACATCCTTAGAGATGACGCAGGACTCTCCCCCACAGATGAATACGCAGTTGTCGGCTTGTTATGGAACAGCATGTGCCTGAAGCAATCCAAACTGGCAGAACACCTTTCTACTTTTCTTTCTTCTGCTTCATGGGAGTCCTTGATCCTAGCAGAGAGTTGTAGTTCTGATCACTCATTCTTAAAGCTCTAGTGGCCCTTGGTGAGCATGGAATGTCCTGGACATTGTTGCATACAGAACAAAATCAAATTCTGCTATGTGAACTTTCCTCTCAGTTTGTTAAACACCTTTTCTTCATTTCTTTAGCTGCACTGTTGTTGGCTGCCTAACCACTGTTTTGACTTGAGGTGTTTGCGAATGGTACTGAGAACGTATGGTTAGGTATGATATGATATGATATGATATGATATGATGGTCCCCATCCAGTTGTCTGCATATAAATAATTTTCTTCCTAAACTTTTTCCTGTTGCGAGGTAATGCCTTCTTTATATTATCCCGTGCAAGATACCAGCAGCTTAAAAAACTGGTGGGAAACATATTTCAAGCTAGAATAACGGATAACATTTGCAACTAAGAAATAAAAAAAAAAGGCAAGGGGGAAGCTCTGATGCTTTTAAAATGAGTTCCAGGCAGTTCAATTAATCTGGCTTCACCATGTATTGCCTTTAGAATGTTCACAAGGGTTTTTCATGCTATTGTATATCTTTCTTCTTGGCGATATTTATAACAAGATTTACCCTGAGGCTGTTGCTTTGAAATGTGATCTGAATTGCTTGGTATTGGCAGAGTTCTGTCTTTCTAATGATCATATATATGGGCCTAATTATCTGCTTTGGAACTCAAACCTCACTATGGTGAAGTAGCTTTATGATTTGTTCTGTGCATCTCTAGTTTAAACACCAAGAGATGGCCAACCTTGGCGGTAATGTGGAACAGGCTAAATATGTTCTGAATTGGTGCTTCTTGCCTATCTTAAATTTTTTAAATCACAGAGTCACATGGATATATCCAAATTATTCTTTTTTCAGCTAGATTTTTGCTTCTGTACAACTCTAGCAAAATTATTACCTTCGTTTAACAGTAGGTGTATTGTATACCATATATACATACGTAGATTAATGAGGTTTCTTTTCTATTTGAATCTTCACCATAGTAAAAAGGAAGGAAACTGCAGCATGTTAAGGCCTAATGCTTAACTCAACATGATCTGTAGTTTTTAGTAGTCCACACAGTGCAAAGGTAGGCCTGCTGAAGTAAATGTTTGTCTTAACACAATTTGAATATTTCACTAGGAATTTGTGTCTAAAAATACAAAAACACCGTAAATTGCTGCAATGAATTCATTATTAGGATCTATTTCAGATTGGAATAGTAATGAAAAAAGCTATTATCTAAATTTTACTCCTTCGTGATTAACTGAAGAACAAGGCTCCCTGTAAGGATATCACACTGCTTCTGGTTTATGGGCATGAGATGCACAGAGAATGGAAGTGTCCTATAGGAAGCTCAAAGGGGATCTGTTCGAGATAATTAGTGCATCTGTTTTCTCTTCCTAGGTACATCTGTGGTTCAAAGCTAGTTGATGATATTTTGCTTGATAAATTGTGAGGTAGGTTATTTGACTAATGAAAAGTTAATCTTTCTTGTTCAGAAAGGTAAATTCATGTTACATACACAAATATAGTGTGGACAGTAGGAAACTGCTATAAAATATTATTTCTTCTTAGTGCTTTGTTTTGAATGAAGACTTATAAAATGTGTGAGATGGAGTTAGCAGTGATAATCCCTGTGAGTGCAAAGGGAGGTTTTTGAGAAACAATGCAGCTGCCATACCCGGGAGTTTGCATTTTTTTGAGATGATGAGCTGTAATAGGTGAATGCTGTTTCATTGACTCTTAAAAAGCTTCATTTAATGAGTCAGTCAGAATTAATTCCATGAAAGTCTGATTTCTCCCTTGCTCTTTTACTAACTGTCAGAGAGGGGGAGGAGGAACACTTCATGAAACACCTTTGTCGTCTTTTTGCTTTGAGAGTAGAATTTCAGATGAGTTACGTAATAGCCATGAAAACTGATAGTGAAATGTACTGTTTTGACCTTTACAGTCGTCTTGTTTTACAGCCATTTCAATTTTCTGTTCTTCTCATTATCATTAAATTGCAGAGAACTAAGTCTGGTCAATTAAGCTTTACCCATGAAATAAATTTTAAATGTAGTTTTGTAAAAAATTTCCATGTTTTAATATTGCATTTATTATGAGGATAGGGAAAGCCTGTAGGTATATTTCCCCTCCCATGGATGCCTACATTAATATACTCCTCCTTTTGTAAATAAATACCTGGTTTTGAGTCAATCTTGATCATGGCATTCCTCAAAGTCAGTATCATTTCAGTTGTAAGATTCTCATTGACAACTGGTTTCAAAGAAACAACTTGAAGACATTTAGCAATGTTCTATGCTATTAATTTACTTCTCTGTGACATTTTGCCAGCTAGACTGCTTTCTAGCATTTTCTGCCAAGAAAGCCAAGGTGTATCATCGATATAAGCAAGGCTAAAATACTCTAAGTCAATGGTGCATCCATGAGCATAATATCAACTCTTACTATTGACTGGAGACTGAGATGGCTTCAAGTCAGAATCCACAGTTATCATCACTGGGAAGGAAGAAGTACATAAGCCCTTTCCCCATTCTTGAAGTTACCTTATGAAGTTCCATAGGAATTACTGCCAATGAAAACATCTCATTTTGTGGTTTTGCACAAGAAATTAAAAGCATGAGTGAAAGCACATGCTTTAGTTGCCTTAAGGTCTCTAATAACTTTATTATAAAATAGAGCTATGCAAAACAAATAGGAGGACATTCACCTTTGATATTACAACATTTATAAATGTAGAGGCAAATTAATGTGATTTTTTAATGCTTTTTTAGGGGCAGGAGGAGGATGGAGAATCAATACAAATGAACTCTAAGTAGTATTTGAGCTGGAAGGGTTAAGGGCTATCATTTAACAGAGATGGTTCACCCAAGCCAAATAACCATATTTTATTTAGGGAATTGGAACATAATGTCACCTTTGTCTGTCACAAACAACTTCCGGACCCTCTGTACATGTCAGCAGAGTTATTTAGAAGTGGGATATTTTGCTTTTCTTCACAGCTCTGTAAATAGAGATCTATGAAGCATGTGCAACTGTATCAGTAACACTGTGTGCTTATAGGTCTAGGCTTTTCGTCAGCAGAGTATACCTTTGCAGTATTCTGTAATGCCTAACCTTGTTAATACTAAGAGCATTTTGTTAGTGATGTACAGCTGTAGACATGTACTAAAGAAGTGTCCTAAGTCAGATATCCTGAGGGATATTTGAAGTGGTCCTATTTCTCGCCAGTAAGCAGCAGAGGCATTGCAGATTTGCTGTAAGTTTCAGTACAGAAGTGTCATGCCTTAGTGCATTAGTGATTCTGTTCTCTGCCAGATTTTACTGTAGAATTAACTCCAAAACATCTGTAGAACAAATCTTCTTGCTTACTGTGTAAAAAATGTGTTGCTAATTGTGTGGGTGGCATTTCTCAGTCTGCTTGTGAGTGCTAGGAACCATATTGTATTATTTTTAAAGCCTCTGAAGGCTGATAACAATCTGTCTGTAACTGTAAAATAATAATCTAATGTAATGACAGGAGAAATAAACTTCCCAGTTCAATTGATAGAAAAATGTGTTCTTGTTGAGTAGGTATTTCCAGAGTTAAGAAGTAATAAATGCAAATGGCTGGCAAGAAATGCTGCTAATTTCAGTGACATTTAATAAGAACAACAACTTTAAAAATCAAATTAATTAGAAAATGGATAACCTCTTCTGGGTCCCAGTCTCATCAGTCAGAAGGAGGAGGTGATAACCAGCCGGCTTTCCTCCCCAGCCCCTGTTCTGTCCTGGCCTGCCGTGTATGTGCTTCAAACAAGGTAGGATTCAGCAGTGAAAATGCTGATGGGGGGTTGGGGAATATAAGGGGAGGAATCAACAACTCCCAAGAACCCTAATTCTAAGTACTATTAGCTACAATTACTCAAAACCAGTTTAAAACTAGAAGTTATTTCCCCTAATTTCTAGTTAGAATTAAATCTTCTGAGGTATTCATAACTCAAGCATGTCCTTGCCTTTTCATCTAGCACCTGTGTGGTTTTATCTATTTCTTTCAAGCTTTCATTTACATCTAGAGTTCAAGAAGACTTTCTTAGGCCTTTGAGGAAGTCTTTTTCTGTGGGTACTGTGTGTTAAATTACTTTGTCCAAATAGAATAATAAAAAGAGGTTTTTCATTAGAAACTCCTCCAGGTGCTACAGAGCTACCATCAAAGTATAGTTAAGGGCTATCGCTCAGTTAGCAATCTTAAAAGATAACTAGAGGAGTTTTTCTTCTTAGAGATAATTGACTGTGTCTTCACTTACTTTACTAGACAAAGAGTTTCTGAAGAACTTTCTATTGATCTCAAAGCATAAATGTCTCATTACATTTGTATGCTAGATGCAACTCGGTATTGTCTGTCCATTCGTATCTAGTCTCTAATGATCTTGCAGACTGATAATAGCTGTAATAAGAACACTGAAAGTTGTGATTACCATTTATATTCAAGATCAGTCATAATTTATTTTGTTTTATTCTAAATGATATTTATTAAATGGAATCCAATTTGCATTTCTGTTGTATATAGTTTAAGTTGTGATATATAACTTGTCTTTAACAGCTTTGGCCCAGTTTCCATATTTTCTGAAGTGAGAGTTTAAAGTGGATGCTTCACTATATTAAAGACAAAAGACATGGAATAGAAATAAAGTTGTTTTATAAAGGTGATATATCTAACATAGACCAACGAAGCCTGATTAGATACCTCATTCCACAATTTGTTTTGTCATATATGTGTATCTTATTGCTATCTTCAGGATGTCTGTGATCCTTCAAGGAATTTCCTGCAATCAGTAAATTGTAGAAATGTGGAGAGGCTGAAGGAAAAAGTATGATGGATTAAGAAAACATCAAATTAATTCAAGGAGATGTATATACAGCAAATGTTGCACAGGAAACTATTAATTCCTAAAGTTAAGCATTCAACAAATTTTCATTTAAGCTCATTTTGTCCACTAAATCATATGATTTCTGTGTCTTGCTCATTCTCTACAAAATAGCTCTTTTCCATCAACGTTTGGAAGTATGTTATTTGGGCTGGATTTATGTGACTAGACGTGAGATAGAAATGTGCAGTATTCTGCACGTAGTACTCATAAGGTGAGACACTAGAGAAAACATGAGAAGAAATTGATTGTGCGGTGGGGGTTCACTAGGAAGTTTAACCTAGAGCCTTCTTTCAGTCAGCATTTATACTAACTCTTCATACAATTAGAAGGAAAAATATAGGCTTGGGAGTTTGTTATACTTTGGTGTATAGTTCCTTTAACTGCTAATTGTCTGCATCAAGTTCTTGCACCCTTCATGACCTTCCTAAGGATGACTTGAACTGCAGATTGTAGAATTTACTTGCTGTTTAAATATAGTTGTCTCCTACAAGCTTTCTCTTAGAGCTTTGAGGACCAAACTGAAGTTTGGAAACTTTATCTATCTCTACAAAGTCATACATGTCACATTATACTTCTATGAATCTTTTCATCAAAACATTAAAAAACCCCAACACCACCACCACCCCCCACAAAACCAAACCAAAATTGCAACCAAACAAAAAGCCCCACTGTAGTCTGACAGTCTTCTATGGAGTCCCATAGAAGAGAATTTTCTGCTTATTTACTGAACAGGGGAGAGAAATTATTAGAGTTTCATCTGCCAAAGTTGTTTATCCAGAGCTCTTAAGAAAGATCCAGAAGGGTAAAACTTATCTTTTGGGGAACCTAACTACAAGCTCACTTCACTTTCCATAAGCTTTCCATCCACCTAATGTCCCTTCTGGAATCTCTGCAACTTGTTGCAGGCTCAGAACGCATGGGAGTGGTAGAACTGAAATTAGGATAATAAGCATTGTAGATGGCTACAATATGTGTTGGTTTCTCTTTATAAATAGCTTTGTGCCATAGGAAGGCAGAAGCATGAGAGATGGTAGGGGAGAAGGAAAAAAGGATTTGAGTGGGGCTGTGAGGCTGCTGAGAAACCCCCAAAGAGGCTGAGGATCTGGGGAAGGAGGCTTGATGGATTTATGCAGCTAATGGCTATAAGGTAATAAATGACTGAAGTAGTTTTTAATACCTTATTTACTGACTTCTTAAAAAGCTCTAGACAGATCACATTAACTGTGACAGAGACCTTTTTGCCTGTTGGTATCAACATCAGAATGTCTTAGAGGTCATGGAATGCTTCTGGTAGATGATATTTACATGTTTACATTTAAATGCTTCCATTTTCAAGAATTTGTCAAAAAACTTCTTAAGGATCAGGGGGCCTGCACTTAGATTTGTCTTCTTTAGGCAGACTGGTAATAAAGCTCCTCTTGTTCAAATTATTTAACCTCTGTGTAATTGCTGCATTTATAAAATGGAAATTACAGGGCTCTGTGGGATGCAGTCTGCACACTTACAGTTGCTGTTACTGTTGCAGTAGTGTGGGAAAGCAAAATGCTGCACTATAAAGAAGCCCTGCTGAGAAAAAGCAACCTGGAGGCTTGTTCAGTGGCATCCTACAAGGGGAAACAAACATGAAACCTCTCTATGAAACTCTGCATTTTGAGAGCCAAAGATATATAGCCAAGATAAAACAACTATGCCTTGAACAAGGGAATTAAGCAAAGCAAGAGAATCTGGAACTAAAATAATAAAATTAACTTTTTTTATACCTGAACTTTGGTGATTTTAGCCCTATTTCTAATTTGAATGTCCCCCAGACTCATTCTTCTCCTAAAGCACTTGCATAATTCCTGAGTAATTATTAAATTTTTTGTCCCCAAACTTGTTTTTCTTTTTTTTTTTGGAGTGGAGGTAAAACCTGTGCGGTTACTATGTATATATAATATTTAAGTTTGAAATATATATATTAGAAAGTATATGTACTATTATAAAAAGGATATATATAATAAAAATAAAAAAGGCAATCTTAGAAAAAGAGAAAAATATAGCATTCATAAATTTTCAACTATTTATTATTACTGCAATATACTTCATAATAAATCCAAGTTTATGAATTGGAATATATAAAATGTTCTCAAATGGTTTGCAATGATTAATGTCAGCACATTTGTGTAGTAAAGATTTGCTATTATATAGAAGCTGCTCCTTTTAAACTACTGCTTCTTCAGTTACTGCACTACCATTATTTTAGTGTGCCTATTAGAATATAATTTGTCATATCACTTTAATGAATAACAAAAATATCTTTAGTGGTAATTTTGATCAATGGTAAATACATGCCATTATCGAACTGTAAACTCATTTGATTATCCCATAATGCCAGTGACAATGAAACAGATAAATAAACCAAAATGTGCAACCCAAATATTGTTTCCATGAAAGAAAATGGAATTTCACTGCCTTAACATTAATAGAAACTGGATGTGTGGTTTCTGTGCTTAGAGGGTATTAGACCAAAACGGCATATTTGTATAAACTCCGTACACCTCTTGAAGGAACTGCAATTCTATATATTGGCTCTTCAAAGTCCAGGGTCCTCAGAAGTATAGCACAACATTTAAGTAATAGTATATGGATATTGCCGTTTGGCTTGTTCCATTGCTATTGCAGCATGCTTTCTTTTAAGAGAGTTTCAATCAAAATCTGTATTACTAGGAATACCATTTATTTGCTTGAAGAGCACAGGTTACTCTGCCCAGTTGTAATGCAAAATATTTCTTGGTTGTCTTTGAATTTAATAAGTTTACAAACTTCCTTTGATATGTATAAATATTTCATGGGAGATGGACCCTTGGCCTAGTTATGTCTTTCCCCCCCTATATAGAACAGAAAATGGAAGGGAGGAGCCACCCTTCCTTCTTGCTTTCCTCTTTTTGTTTATTAACCACAAAAAGCTGCTTGCTGCTTAATCTCTGCCTTTTTACCCTGAGAGGGTTTTTGTTATAAATTCCTATTTAACTTGCAGTAGCTTTCAGTGTAGCTTTTAATGTATGTGCATGGTGAGAGAGCAGAATGCAGTTTCAGTAGATTTACCTTGGATCCATGAGACTGCTTTGTGCCTTTCAACCCCCGTAAGCACAAAGAATTTCTCTAAGGAGAACAGAGGATGGGAGGGGCAAACAATGAGAGTTCATTTTATGCAGGCCCAAAACAGTATTGGACAAAACTGTTGTGTTTTTTTGCCGGTCATGGTTTGTATGCTGAAAGCTCCTTGCGTTTGCAGCAAAAGGTTATACATGGAACATTTGGGAACTTTTTCAAATGTTTTCCTTTCTGTCCCCATTAGCTGCAAAATGAAATGTGTTTTAAAGGTAAGGTGAGATTCTTTGGGGGGTTTTGACAATATTTTGAATTGATGTTGGGGCTCTAGCAGAGTACTAGAACGTAACTAACTGATCTGTTTCCCTTGCATCTCTGCAAAACTGTCTTTGCACGTCACCAGATGCGCTTCTCCAGATGCGCTGTGTTGGTGCAAAACATACCATGACATTTTGTTTACCCCTGGTGTTTCCTTAAAGATCTCGTGTTGCTTATCCTTTGCTGCGTGGCCATCTGTAGTAGGCTGACTTTGGGCCAAAATTCTCAGTGTTTCTAGATAAGGATGCTTTTCTTGAACAGGTACTCCTGTACCCTGTGATTTATTTTTCCCCCTTTTATTCCACATATTTGGCCTAGTTCTTGGTCTTGCATGTTTCTGGTTTTGCCACAGCAAGTGGGAAAAGGGAATGCTCAGTTCTAGAGCTGTATTTCTTAATCCATTTTCTTTTCGACTCTAGTGTTACTGGAAGGGTGGAAGTGAAAGACCGCTTTGGTGCGGGAGAATACACCTGTGTGTACTGAAGGAGCTGGAACCAGGTTATTTGAGAAGTCGCTGCAGCCTGAAGTAAACTTTGCAGTCATCCCTTGGGCAAATAACATGAGGTATGTAAATAGAAGGCACATGAAAAGCAGTAGTTTAGAGGGCAGAACTAGGCACGGTCATTTCCAGAGCCAGCATGGAAAGGACGCGACTCTTCCCGGCGGCCGCTCCCCGGGCCGTGCGCTGCCGCCTGCTTCTGCTGTCGCCCTCTCCGGCTGGGGACATCGAGGCCGAGCTTGCAAAAAGGGCAGGCGAGGGAGGAAGGCGTCGGCCGGGCGGGGCGGCTCCGGACCGCGGCTGTGCCGGCGAGCTCGGCGCGACGGGGCCCGCTGCTGCGGGGGCGGGNGCAGCGGCTCTCCGGGCTCCTGCGGGCGGCCGAGGGAGGGCCCTGCGGCCGGTGACTTCATGGGAAGGAGGCGGTGGCGGGAGGTGGGTCTCGCTTTCCGTCTCCCGGTGCTGTCTGCAGGGCGGGCGAGAGGCGGCCGCTCCGCCGGTGACGGAAAGCGGCAGCTGGGGGGACGGCAGCGGCTGGGTTGATTCGCCTCCCTCCCCCCTCCCCGGCCGGCGGAAGATGGAGCTCGGGTAGTAAGGGC
>VZRW01002111.1:1634129-1679130 GCA_013398125.1 Aegotheles bennettii
TGGCAGGGCAGCGCAGCGCAGGGCAGTGCGGGGGGCCGGCGCCGTTCAGCGGCAGGTGGCACAGGTGGGCCCGGTCCGCAGCCGTGTCCTTGGTGCGGGCTGCCCGCTCCGCCCCGGCTGCAGAAGTTCCCGCTGCGCGGAGCTGCGGGGAGCCGGAAGGCAAAGCGCTCGGCCGGAGCCGGTAAGGGCAAAGCCGGGCATTTGGAAACACCCTCCCCCCGTGCCTCGGGCTTTTGTGGCGGGGTTGCGGGCAGGTCTGCCGGCTCTGCACCCGCCCCGTCTCCCCCAGCTCACTGCTGAGCTCCGGGAAGGGCTTCTGCATTGCAGGCTCTCGCTCCTGCATTCGCGGCTTTATCTGATAAAAGGAGCCTGTTCCCTGGCCGGGTGGTCCGGTGCTGCTCGGCCAAGAGGCCGATTTGGGCAGGTGGGATCTCCTATGGTTCCTGGACCCTGTCAGGACATTTGGGGGATTGACCTCATTCCGATAAACATTAGACATCTGTATGATATTTGTTCTCTCTCTGAAAGAGCTACAAAAGGGAATCTGTCAGAGTCTGTGTGAATAATGATCATTTGGAGTTCACAGGGTGCAGTGTAGTGCAGTGAGATACAATGTGCATGTAAAACATAATGCAGTGAGGCACACGACCTTACATAATCTAAATTTAAAAAGCTCACTACCCCTACGCTTACCCAGGAGGTTGTAGGAATATGTCTGTTCTAAGCTCTTTTTGGAGGCTTGTTAAGTATCTATCTGACATAAAGATGCGGAGCCCCTTGTGAGCCAGTGCTGAAAATAAATGAATAAATTGTTGGCTACTTTTGCTGTAGTTCTGTCACAGTAAGTTCCTCATCACTGGTCAGTACCACGTACACACAGTGATACTCACGGCTGTGTGGGCTTACATAGCTCCACACTGCAAGAGGGAATGGTCTCGTTCGTTGTTACTTAAATGCGCCTTTAAATTGACCAGCTATAATGCTGTCATATATTAACAGACTCTTGAGGCTTCTCTCTCTAGGCCTGAGTAGTGCTGCAATTTCTATCATACTGATATAAATTTAATGTAAACAGAAACCTTTCACACTTCATTTGACCTTCAGCATTTCAGAGAAGTACTTGAAACTGATGATCAGGGCAAGTATTTTGCAAAGGACTGGTTTAAAATATGTTGCTGGACATATACAACTCATATCACATCTAGGATTACACAGTGTTCTGAGCTCTATATCTGAAGGAAACTAGCGTCTGATAAATTTGGCCCACATTTCATTTTAATTCAGTCCTTACAGATGACATTGACTTTAGAAAAGGTTGCTATGGCACAGATTTAAAACAAAGTATATTAAGCTTCTGGAATTGAAAGTGCTGTTGGTAAGAAAAGTATTGTTTTGCTATTTATAATCTGTTGTTAAAATATGAGTGTGATAGCTGTTGAGGCTGGATCTGGGTCTGCTTTCTGCTGTTGGTGTGAACTGACTACATGGTCTCCCTTCTATGGGTGAAGGCCAGATTTTGCCCAGGTGTGCATGTGCTGCTTGCACAGGGATGAGCTAGAGTTTCCCCCTTTGAATCTGAAATATAGCTGAGTGTCAGTGCCTACTTTCCTCTGGGATACTTTCTATTACAAGCACATATGTTTTGATAAAGCTGTAACATTGGCTGTGGTGTGGAGTATAGAACCAATGTGGGCTATGTATGCCCACGCAGCAGAAATGATGGTATGACATGGAATAGAAATGACGTTTTTGTGAATCTTGCTCTTTTGTGATACTATGTTTTTATGCTTGTAGTTTATAAGAAGCTCAGTCATCTTCAGGACGGCTTAATTAATGTATAATATAACAACTGTGACAAGTATGAGTCTGTAGGGATCGGGTGTAATAGATCAATGATTTGATATATGTATAGTGCAAAAATAACAGATCACTTGCTTAATCATAATGTATCTATTTTTGAAAAAGGGTAGTTTTTTGCAAATAGGATCTAGAAGATTTTGACCTTGGTTTACCAATACAAATTCAGATAAGGGTGATAACAGCTGGATGTTCTAGACTCCAAGTAAGTATGGAGTGAGCAGGTGGTAAGGTACTTAGTCCTTTCATAGTAAGCCTACCTCTGTATCTTTCATTTCCCCTGGCATATCTCCCTTGGACTCATGTTGGCAGATTCAGCAAAAAAGCCAGGGACTGAATAGACTTTCAGTGAATGAGACTCCAGGTCAGGAATTTTGTAGAGCTGTATACATGCAGACATATGAACATTGATTCAGATCTTACCAATGCAACCATTGTGCAAATCATTGCCATAGTTGCCCACAGCAACTTTGTGTTACTTATTAAAAAATTAGGGAATCTATGTTTTAATTAGCCAAAGTACTGTATGTAGAACATCTCATTTTAATTTAAAACTGTATGTTTTAAACCTAATCACTGTGATGTTTTCACATCAGAGTCTTGTATGAGTTCATTGGTATTGTATCTGTGTTATTTTGGGGAAAAAAGTATATTTTGTTAAAAATTCAATTTATTTCATAGACACATCAGAACTTTAAAAATGCGTGTATCATCTTGTTGTCACATCTTGTTATTTAGCTCATCATTGGCTTTAGACACAATAACTTCCTTAGCCTTAATAGGTGGAGAACAACACTGGCAAGGTGTTCCCACATAGTTATATATTGCTGGAGAGAAAGTTGAAGTTGCAAGAGGGAAAGGACTAAGGGAACTAGCAGAATATTTGTTACCAGATAATCCAGACCTTAAAATGTTTAATGAAGTCTCCTTCTGTTTAATATATTCTGTATTCCCCAAAACATCATGAAGTCTGAATCTCCTTTTGACTTGAATTTCATAAAATATTTTGGGACTCATATTAAGCAAAAATTAAACATAAAGTTTAATTAGGAAAATGGCAAGCCCCTAAAATTTCAAGTGCAACTGTTACTAAATCAAAGACTGAAAGAAGTAGAAAAGGCTTTTTTTGTCATTGAGGATTTTGTAGTTTGGTATGAACTGCACAGCCATGCAAATGCATTCATAGACCAAAGGATAGAGCTAAATGGTATATGGACCTTCTGAACAAATTAATCAGTGTCGCCCTAATGAAAAAACTAGGCGATTAAGTTGGCTGCTTAGATGGTCTGAAAATTCAGCAGTGTAGTCTTATGCAAGAGCAGAAGTTTACCAGTTCGAGTGCGATACGAATGTTGCATAGGTGTTACACTGCATCTTTCTGTATTTTGTTATTGTTGGCTTCCTAAGACAAAGCATGACACAAAACTGAGGCAGTCAAGTGTCCCCAGATAAGATGGCAGAGCTATCCTCAAATCCTTGATGGTAATTAATTGCTTTTACTATAAAGGCAGATTAATTAGTATATGCATGTAATACAACTATTTCGCCATCAATTATTTTCTAGTCTTTTTGTTTAGCTGTCTTTCCCCAATGACTGACCCATGGCAGTAAAACTATAAATCTAGCAATCATGGAGGTACTGGAGATATTAAAGACTCGACTTAAAGTTCTGTTTTTATATTGTTCTCCTAGTGTAACTGCTTCTGTGATGATTATTTCTGATTTTAAGTAGTTTGAAGAAACAAAGCTAATTGTCATGTATTTCAAGTCTCATTCTGAGTTTACTTCAGATTTTTGTTCTTCCTGTATTTGAGGTTAATGTTGTCTATTTTAGAGTATGATTATACCAGTGATTTTTAGTTGTAGTGCTTTTGCTGTAGTGTTTTACTGCAGAATATTATTGACATTATCTGTACTTACCTTATTTAATACCACTTGGAGGGACTCTAGACAAAGCTTTAGACTTGCAATAGAGACATTGTCAAACTTGCTTATTAGCTTTTATTAGAAGGATTTATAAATTCATTTAATATTTTAGAGTCAGCCTTTTGAAATACCATTAAATTGAAAAAAATAAATCGGAAATCCCAGGACAAGAGTATGAATTTACTCTGAGTTAGTTTGAAAATGTAATTTCTTCTGTAATTTCTAGAAGAAATGGAGGATTGCAATTGCTGAAAGTATTTTTGAATGCTTCCAGGTTTTTTCAGAATGAGCATATCTGCAAATACTTCATGATGCATTAGTAAAATTAGTATGTTTCACATTGTATGTTGAAAATGTCACCAGTTAAAACCCTGAGTTGTGCTCTCTGATCATGATTTCAATCTTGTATGTGATGCTTCAATACCATTTAACAGGGAACAAACTGGGTTTTTTTTAATACAAGGATAGAGGAGCCATTTTTATCTGTCAGTGTTTCACAGATACTCAGTGCTGTACAGTGAGTTTTTTTTCACTTGCACATTCTCTTAGGATCTGCTGAGTAATCGTATGCATTGACTAGTTAATCAGAGAAGGGGCAAACCCCATGTAGTAATTGAGCAGGCTGTGCAAGAATTTTGATTCTTGTTTTTGTCACGACGGTTATATTTCCACTATTGTTTTCAGAATTACAGTAAGGAACACTGAGAACTTGTTCTTTGATTAGATGCTTGAAATATCATGTTTCTAATCCTGATGTCTGCTGATGCTATTAGTGACCTCTGTCATATGGAAATTTACAAAGTTGTTACTGCTGCGTATGACCAGGAGATGCAATATATTTCTAAGCTATTGCTATGATGTTATCAGAAACATGTTCTAATGCTTGTGATTAAAATGGCTAGCTGCCATGGTGATAGTACCATAGAAACTGGTAAAATAGTCATTGCTTATTAGGAAATGTGAATGAAAAAATTCTTCTCTATTTTTCTATATTTTATGTTTCAGTGCTATAGCAGGAATGAAACTCTGTTGATGTTATATTCCTGAGTGAAAAAAAATATTGAACAAATTCCTTTGCTCTGTGTTACACAGCAGACCAGGCAAAGTTTATTGCATTGGTACTGTCAAAACATTAAATGCATGAGTGACTGGCAATTCAGTCATTCCACAGACGACTAAAAGACATTGGAGTAGTAGCCTTATCTACAGCACTGATCTTTGTTGTTAAGTCACTTTACTCTCTTCTAGTGTAATTACTTCCTAAATAGTGCAGTAAGTATAATTTCCTTCAACAATACTCTTCCAGCAAAGAAGGGCTATGACTGTGTCCCATAGGCAGTGTCTACATAGACACTGAAAGCACAGTAATGACAGAACTTTAATTTGAAGGCCTGACATTGTAAAAGGTTTTGTCTGTCTTGAACTATGCAAACCGTGAATACAGGAATGCCAAATAAGATCACATCATAGGTAGTATCTTCACTTGATTAGCTTTTTCTTTCTCTTTTGAGATCTATTGCAACAAGAAACAAAGTGCGAAACAGTCCCTGACTTGGATTACTCTGTCTCTTGATTTAAATGAGTCATTTCTCTATTACTGGTAAGTGACTCTATCAGGTACTTAAACCCTATTGGAAATTGCTAAGCAAGGATGTGGAGGCAGTGATGCCATGTATATCTGTCTAGGTATACACTCATTAAATTTTTGTGCAAACTCTTGTATTGCCTTCAAAGTTTCTGAGATACTGCAAAGGAGCTTTTATCCTATGTTAAATGGTTTTCCCTGTTAGCACTGAGATCAGTGTAAGGGACAGATTCTTGATTGTGTTAAACTTGTGTTTATTAGTTAGATTCAGCCTGTACTAAACAGCAAACAGTAGAAGTAAACACAGGCTATCTAACTGTACACTTTGATACAGATATGACAGCACACTTGCTCTATCAGAATAACATACCTGAGAACAGAACCCAGACCACAGTGTTGCAGATGGATACATCAGGAACACTTAGTCTCAGATCTACCATCCCTTATCAGAAACCTGCCCATTTCTCACCTGAGAATATTTAATATCCCGGTAGCTTCTATTTTAAGTCTTAAGAGCTGTTACACTGTCAATTCCAGAGAAAAGGAGGACATACAAGTGTATTAAATAACATTGTGGTAATGAGAAGAGATTATTTTAGTGTAAAGAAAGCATTGATTTAGCAAACTATAATTAAGCATGAAGCAATGAAATAGTCTCTAAATAACTTTCCATCTTTGTCTCAGGAAGATTACAGGTGAATTAAAAGAAAGGTAGAGTATAAAGGGAAGGCAGATTCATGTAATTCTAACAGAAATAATGATGTAAGATACAATCTGTAGGTAAAGTTCGTATGTGGGAAAGATTTGGGGAGGGTCATGTGTTCATCAGTTCTACAAGTATAGATGAGTAAGAGCTGGAGAGAAACTTCCCTCCAGCACAAATTAGCTGAAGTAACATATAATGTTATAGTCTTAGAGGCGGCCACAAGGATAACATTAAATAAAGTCAGGTTGATACAGTGTCTGCAGTTTGATAGGTTACGGCTGTTTGCTGTTAAGAAATTGCTATTGGAAAGTAGTAACCTTTTCATTAACCATGAGTACTGAGATGTCTGAATATTTACAAGCTGAGGATTAAATTCAGAGATTGTGAGGTTAGCTTGAAAATTTGGAATTTAAAACAATCACAACAGTTGAGGTGCCTTACCTCACTTTCAGTTTTTCTCAGTAATGTTGGGTTTTTCAATAATCTAAAAAGCAAGACTTGAAACAAAACCATGAAGGGCATGTCAATGCCAAGTCATTCAGGTGAAGCTCCAGGTCTGAGTAATAGTTTGCCACAAGCATTTGAGGTCATATGGGTTATTCTCACAGCTTCCTATCGTGTATAGTTTTGTTATCCTGGGGGGCAGGAGGGGAAATCGGATATTCTAATATTGGTCTTTATATAATGCCTCTTCTGTGTTGTAAGACCTACATGAAGGAATGAACTTTTGAGTCACATAGTTGAGGATGACTCTTAGTGGATGAGGAACACTTGGAATGACAGGCCCTGTAGAAGCTAAGTGTTTGTTAGCAATAGTTTCTTCAGGCTTCTTTATGTGAAAGCAGTATTTTAGGACCTCGGATATACAGAACTCACATCTACCTGTTTGTAATTGAAGTTGTCTTGCATGTTTGTGTTATAGAAGAGTTCCTCTCTTCTGTTTATTGCTAAATACTTGGAGGCAGAGTTTCAAATAAGCTAGGAAAGGTTGCCTGCACTCATATAAATAATCCTTCTCTTCTGGGAGGCACCCAGAAGTGCTTTACTGATTTTCTTTTTCTCTCATATTCTTCTCTGTGTGTGACCACACTTGTATCTCTCTACTCTAACATTCCAAACTGAGGATGCTTTATAGATAAGGACTGTGTAACAGTTTGGGGCAGGAAACACAAAAGTAGGTGTTCGTTACTGTATAGGCAGACTAGACTGCAAATGCTCAAAGCAGAATTTGATCAGGATTAATAAAAATATTTCTATTCTTTGTGAGGATAGGAGGAAACTAAAGGCTGTGAAAAAACATGTTCTATGAAAGTCACACAGTTCTTTGTCTTCTTTCAATAAAGAAGGTTCTCTTGAAGAAATGTAGAGGTCTGTAATGTCTCCTGGGCAACACAGTTTACATTTTAATCATTGTACATTGTTCAAAATTTCTTCTGGCGATAAAAGCATATACAGAAGAAAGAGTAGCACCATAAAGTCTAGAGCTGTGTTGTT
Source organism: Aegotheles bennettii (assembly GCA_013398125.1). Taxonomy (NCBI): domain Eukaryota; kingdom Metazoa; phylum Chordata; class Aves; order Caprimulgiformes; family Aegothelidae; genus Aegotheles; species Aegotheles bennettii. The sequence goes on from VZRW01002111.1 coordinate 1,641,698, forward strand.
TGTAACAATAATAATTGTTATGTTGTCTCTCTCTGGGCTACATCATCTTTGTAATAGGAGATACCAGTTTTCTATCGCTTAATCCATCCCAAATACTTTTCCCTAGTTCCTTTACCCTTCAAAGGGAGAATCTCTGTAATTGGCAAAGAAGGATGGGTCAAACAGAGGCTAGTAGGTTGGAAATTGAATCTCAGGACTTGTGATTGGGAGAATTAACAACAATTCTGCAATGGAGTCCAAGTCTGTTTGAACTGGCTTTGTGATTATAAGCACGTGCTACAAACTATTCATTACTTATTACATGTGGGAGAGTCTTCTTTAAAGCAAGCCTGAAGGCTCTGATTTACTGGCACATGCCCCTTACTGATATGATGTGTGGCTTATCTGCAGGCCTGGTAGCACTCAGACCGCATAAAGATGATATGCTCATTTCAGCAGATAAGCAATATGTAGTCATACTGGAAAACCTGATGAATGTGCATCCAGTTGATGTACTGCTAGTTTGGCTGCTCTCCCTCAGTGCTAATGCAGATCAGGTGCTTGAGATAAGCTCTTACGAGCACAAAATGTTGCACTAGTAAGTGTAGACCTCAATTAACATGGAAATATAAATCACTGCCTTTTGCTACCATAGGAGATGAATATTCATGCCTGAGCAGCTCAGTTGTAAGTATCTGGAGTTGATGAGATGGTTGTTGCATCTAGCTGATAATCTCTTGACTTTCTTTGATAGAGAGTTTGAGAAACAGAGCCACTATCATTTTCCTTCTTCCAATTTTGTCTCCTAAAATATGCTTTACATGAAAATGGGAGAAATGGTTCCTCCAGGAGCTATTCAGTTGTTAGCTTTCATTTCACATGCTTCTCATTTAATGTAAAATATTTTCCTATCCAGTATAAATAGAGGGATATGTACTCATGAGAGAAGATATCTCTGAAGCCAATTGGTTGTCATTAAATGTATATTTACAGCTATAAAAGGAATTATGAAATACTCTTCTTGGATTTCATAATAAAGTTTACCTCCATAAAAAGATGCTTTATTTTTGTGAAGAAGAGGTTGGAAGAGCACATAATTTTATTCTGCATGTTGTATGTTGTTGTGGGTAAAAATAACCCTATGACTTTTTACCTCAGAAGTGATAATAACTTATGTATACATATGTTTTCTGTGTACCATTTTTTATCAATGGAGAAGAAAATAATTCTGATTGTAACAAATCCCTTGAGAGTTGTGCTGCCATGGTCCTTGGGAACTGGAGAAATGTATGTCTGGAGCTTTAAAAATACAAAGAAAACAATCCACTTCCCCCAAACCACTGACATGGACCTTCTTTCTTAGTAAAATAATGCCAGAAAATAGCCTTTGAGTTGTGGAGTTTTCAGTCTCTTTGGCAGAAAATAACTTCAGGGGGAATAGTTGTGGCAGTAAAATACATTTTAAGCTGGAATGCTAGAACAGTGAATGGCCAATAAGTGGGTTTAGCTCACTGCTACTACTGTTACTCTGTACACACCTGGAAAATGAAATCTTTTGCTGGTGGAGGGCTTCAGGTGAAGTCCTAGAGAATAAAAAAAAAAGAACAGATTTTCAGGAAACCTGTACTTTCTCAGTATTGTACAGTATATTTCATGGTCTTAGGAGGAGGTAATTTTTATAACTGATTCAAAGTTGTACAGTAAAATCCTGAGATGAAAAAATCTGCAGTAAGTAAAACTCTGATTATGGCAACTTGTAGTTATCTTATTTGTTTTTAATACTATACCATGAGAAATTTAATATAGTGTTAATTGTATAATTTGAGATAATGAGCACTACATACAATCCATTTAATTTTTTTCTTTAAATGCAGCAGTAAGAATGGGGTTTGCTAGTGTTATGAGGGTAAAAACGCCAAAGCAGAACTTAACTTTCTGTACAGATGTTTATACAAGTGAAATGCAGTAGCTGTATATATAAAACTATATATATGTATATAGTTATAAGGGGCTGTGAGTGTTTTTTTGAAAGAAAAGGAAAATGCTGAAAATGTAGCTGAAGATTTACAGGCATGTGTTCTGGAAGAATGAGTTGACAAATAGCAAAAATATTTCTTAAAAAAACCTGTAGAAATCTTGAAACCTTGTACAATTATTTTGAAGTAGGGAAGTTGCTAATCCTACTGCAGTTTGTCATAAAAGTTGCTTTTTAAAAAAAATTTGTAAATTCCTGAGCAGCTGGGTAAGATAAAAGCTTATCACCCATTTTTTAAAATATCTGGATGGAGAGATCTGCTAATAATACGAAATGTTCCTTCTGTGTTGCTTCTGCATGTTTCCACTGTTTGTTTGGCTGGAATGTAGTCATGTTATGTATTTGTAGATCTAAAAGCTCTTCTTTTCTTCAAGCCTTGCACGGTTAAATTGGGTCACAGCATATAATGCATGTTAAATAAGACGAGGGTTTGTTGTATTTACAGAAAAAGTTAATAGCAGGATTTCATAGTATTACAGGAAACATACATTACAGTTAAGAATAAGCACATTTTCTTTAGATACATTACTGGTAGCTCACAAACCAAGTAATGTGTTCTTCTGGAATACATCTTCCTCTATGTAAATGTGACAGAATTGGATAAAGTTGACTAAATGTAACAGAAAGCAGACTACAGCTCTGAGATTGAGTGGCTTGGTAGATCTTTGATTAGTGTTTTGCAACAGAGTATTTAAGTTTTGTGTGTTAACAGTTGAGATAGTTCTACTTTTTTTGAGACGCAGAGAGAGACTAAAATGCAGAGGCAATTGTTTTAAAAGTTTCCAAAGCGCTTGAAAAGCTGACTACAGGTCCTTAAGAGATCACATAACTTATTATAATGGGATTTAGGCTTCTAGATCATATGAAGTATTTTTTTAAATGTATTTTTGTCCTGATGATTAAACTGCCAGATAAAGTTGTAACTTCATTAATAGTCAAGCTGTAAAACCACAATTCCAAACATTGATTCTATACCTGAAAAAGTGGAGCTGTGTATCAGCCCCAAACCCACGTGTTTTCTCTGTTCTGTAGTTTATAAAATGGTTTCCTAGCCCTTAGACTTGTCTATCTAAAACTGAACCTCCAGTTGTATAGTCTTTCCTAAGCTATGGCAAACATATTTCATACTGCTATGTCTATGCTAGGCATTCCTTCTACTTCATTTTTGATATAACAATAGGAATTGAGTGTGTGATAAAATACTTGTTGATTTTAGGGCATTAAAGCAAACATTACTATTCATAAATACAATATTTTTTGAGAGAATTTATAAGTTTGAAGATAGTATTTCATGTCGGCTCAGGTGGTAGCCTAAAAAACAAGCTTTTCGTTTGTAACTTAGAGTTCACATGCTTTTTCTGCTTGCTTTTATTTTTTTTTTTTTTTGGTGTGATTCTATATGTCTTCACTAACTTTGAAAAAAACAATTTGGCTTCTGCAGAAATCCAAAAATGTCCTGAATGTGGCATTAGTTAATATCAGTTAATATTTTCATTACTGACTTGGGTAAGAGTACCTGCTTTATTTATCTGTGAAAACAAGATAGGAGATATTGCAAGAACTTTGGAGGGTAGGAATAGAGTGAAACACAGCCATGACAAATGGAATGTAATCTAAAATAAGTACCATGTAATTGAATAATTACTACACTTTCATAAGAATAATCAAAGTTGATGGGGATTAGACAGTTGGACAGGTTCTTAGTCTGAGAGAGTTAGTTGATCATATGTGATACTGTGATCATATGTGTTGATCATATGTGATGGAGTACTCTGTCCAGTTGTGGAAGTGCCCAGCATAAGGAGGACATAGAGCTTATTTATTTGAATCTGTGGTTTATCTGCACCTCCAGTGTTCCCAAGAGAAAACAATATGAAGTCTGATTGTTTCTTCCTTTGGCTTAGCATACTGTCTGCTGCTGGGTATCAAATTTTATCAGGAGCGTTTCAGCCAGCTCCAAGAACTGTGCTGCTGACTGAATAGCTGTGAAATGTATGCTTACCACAGTGCTGATCAAAAGCACCTCTGCTGTTTGATGTGGAAGGAAATTCATGAGGTACGTCTTGGGCAGTATGTTCCACTTCCGTGGCAGAACCGAGAGAGATGTCCTAATACTTTTTAATATTTAATTTAATCAATTAGAGAAAAGGGGTCAGGAACCCTTGGAGAAGTAAAAGATCACCCTTTTTGCAAAGATAAAACACACTTTCTAGATGATAAGCCTTCTCTGTATTTGTGGTGGAGAAGGATGTTTGCCACACAGGGATTTATACACTGCTACGATTGAATAAATATATATACATATGTGTGTATATGCTTACATAAACACCTCTGTGTGTGCATGCACATCTTGAACAGGATAGCTTGCTGTTCCTGGTGTTCAGCATAAGCTTTTTCCATAGGCCCTTACTTTCTTTTTCAACTGTCTGTCCTAAGCTCGCAGCAGGGAATGCAGTGGGGATGGAGCATACAGTGAAGTTCTGGCCCTGCTGACTTCATGAGGGAGAAGATTTGGAAGGCAATGTGATTTTTAGGGAGTGAATGTTGCAGGGCTTTTTTATGGTCTTCAGTGTGGGTTTTCATTGAGACTGTTTAGATTTGTTCTAATGTTGCACGACGAGTGTTTCATTTTTGGTTTCTTGGGAGGTTTTTTTTCACAAAGGCATAATATACTTGTAGAATCACTGCAGTGTTCTGGTATGAGTGCTATAATCATCTACTAGTTTCTTTCCAACATCTTAAGCCATTTTTCATGTGAGATTTTTTCAGTGTGGGTTACCAGACAGCCAAGCAACATATGGGATATTTATTGTTTCAAATAAATGGTCTCATTACTGTTGGCAAAATGCAGCTTTAGCAGCTATTGTACATAGTTTATCTTGGTGTTGTGGTAAAGCATCTAAACACTGGGGTTTTTTAAATGTTTTGGTGCCAATGACTTTTTTCTTAGGGTTCATGTACAATCTTAGAAATAAATAGTCAGCATCTGCTGAAAGTTACAGCTGTACCAAAATGCTTTATTGATTTGTTGTTCAACCACAGGTAATCTGAAAATTGAGTGATATAGTAGTAGCTTGTCTAGACGACTACTTCAGTTAAAGTGAAAGAATGTGTTTACGGTAGCTATTTACTAATGGCGAGTTGAATGCTTTCTAGACATTTTGCATAGTTTAATGCATTAAACAAAATGCTTGATGAAAATCAAGCTCCATAATTTTACATTTTCAATAGAAGCTTCTTTCTGTCATCCTGCAAAGACAAAGGAACTAACCTATATCTAACTATACCCGCTGTTAAACTACTTGCTTTTTCATAAGGTGATGAGGAAGGCCTTTGCATAATACAAACACAGTGCACTCAAGTTACCTTTAATTTTTTCTTTTCCGCTTTGAGGTTTTTTTTCCTATGGGGAAAGAATTTTTTTCAGAAGTAGGAAAGCTGTTGAAGTTAAAGAACCTGTATTCTTCAAAAGGGGTGGAATTTGCATTCCTTTGATTAGGGAGATCTGCTGTTTAATATAAAGTTCATTAGCAGTAAGGATTGGCAATTTAATTGACCAGAAAACCCCACCTTGTTATTTTGTTCATATATATGACCTGGGATGAAAATAATGTCACAGTTGCAAGATGTGATTGAACTGCAACAGATAGTCTCTGTTTCTACAAGGCAGTGAACCTCACACAAAACTACGTGATGTTTCTTGTAACAAACCTGGCACTGGAAGGGGGATTAGGTTCCTGCTGAGTGGCTATGTGGTTATTGGCCTGTCGTCTAAGATCTCTCATTATTAAAATGTTTTCTGCCTCATGAAGAATATTTGTAAAATGATACTATGATAATCACAGTCTTGGCTGATACATCAGGTGCTGAAGTGCAGATGTGGAATACTAACAGCATGTCTCTCCTCAGCTTGAGCTGAAGAGTCAGGTGCTGTAGACAAGATATGTCTCCACATCTTCTAAAAGCAGGTGAAACAGTGAGCCAGGGGTTTGTTTTGATGTGTGTAGCAGACACAGGATAGAAATGAAGTCCCCAATAGATTTCTCGCCTAATCATGGTTGTCAGCTTTCTAATCTGTCTCTGAGGCTGTTTCTTTCTTGCTCAGGAAAGACAAGAAAATGCTTTCTATTTTGTGGTTCTATTAAAAATTTCTCAAAAGACTGAGAAGAGAGAAAGGTTAAAAAAAAAAAGCTGCTTTAAAACCAAATGCTTTTCAGTTCTTTGGAACTGGATGTGTCATAAATGCCCACATCCTATCAACCTGTCTTTGCATCTTCCAGCAGCAGCGATTCTACAACTTCCAGTCATTCTCAACTGTAGCTTACTGAATATTTGGAGGATTAACACTCAGATTCTGAATTGTACCTTATTCTTTTCTTGATAGATCGCTTAACTGGGGAGTAAGGGAGTGTATAAGGGATAATTGCCAAACTTACAAAAACTGGAAAAGAACAGTTGCTTAATACATGTGTTAGTCAGTTGTATTACTGTCCATGTTAAATGAATAATCTAACTTGATTAGCCTGGATAAGCATGTCCTGTTATTTCTGGGTAGGCTTTTGATATTTAGAATACTATTAGCAAAGAGATCCCTGTTTCTCAGGCAAAAATTTTAACTTTGGGGAAAAACGATGCATGGAGTCCAGAAAATGATTGTATGTTAAACCTGTGCCCTTAAACTTAGAACATGAGTTCTGTATGTAAACACTTAGTGATTTGTTTTTTCACACAAGTGAGTAGCTATACTGGCTCTTAAAGTAACTGAAAGATACAGATGGTTGACCCCTTAGATAGGCCATTTTAATTTTAGACACTTAAATTTAGACTTTGGACTCTCATTTAGAGCATTGGGTTTGAAAGATTTGGACTGGAACCCAAGAGCTTCACCCTGTCCCTACTTACATTAGTCGTCTCTCTGAGCCTCTCCCTCCCACTGAAATTAATAGCACTTCTTTCTGTCTTGAGATATTCTCAAATTGCTTTATTCATTTTTCACTCATTTTACTTCAGAAAGTATGTATGTTGCAGTTCCTCTTACTAAAAGCGAACTCTGAATCAGATAGGGAATGCAGAGTTTCCTCTCCTATAATCAGAAATTTACAACTGACTGCTACAGGTGAAGCTTAAGCTTACTGTGGGTATCTCTTTAGCTGTGCCAAAATTTTCAGTCATAAAACCGATAAATAGATAAAGCTCATGGGGGAAATGGGAAAGGGAAAACATGAAAAGGACATTTTTAGTGTAATTAAAAATCCATTGGTATTCTTCGGTTTAGTTCAGGCATACTAAAACAACTTACTTGCTTTGATTACTTTAATTTAAAAAGTTATTCTTCCAAGTTAAATGTTCTTTTATGGAACTTGTTTATGAAATCTAAGTCATAACTAAGAGATTTATTGTGTGATGGCCAATACTCTGTCTTGAAAGAAAACTGGTCAAAGCGCTGCAACTGAGTCTGAGAAGACACTGCATAAAAGCCATTAAAGTCTTCAAAAATCAACCAAGCTGTAAAAATGAACTGATAAATCTCTGATATCTCAGCACAATTGCATATTCAACCTGTTACTGCAATTCAGCGTTGTAAATCAGCTCCAGCACATTTTGTGCTGGAAGATACTAAAATCAGATCGATGCAGCTTTATATGAAACCAGTAGTCTTCAACCATATAGACAATTGTAGACTGCAGTCTACAGCCAGATTTCTGGGTTGGAGTATACTGCAGCCACATACTGGAATTCCAAAATACACTATGGTTGCTAATCTATGATCTTGTTCCTAGTATACCACAAAAATAGTGTTTGAAGTGGCACTATATTCCTTCAATCACTATCCTTTATTCTCAGCATCGTAGTGGAATTAAGCTTTGGGTCAGACAGTAATGCCTAGAAACCATTTATATGAGCTTTGCAGAAAGCAGCTATCATGAAATGTTCTTGCATTTTTATGTGTAATTTGGGAAGAGGATAGTGTTATTTTCAAGTGCTGTGGAGAAAGTAATGTAGATTTCATGAACCATTTCTGTTTCACATTTCAGTGCTATCCAAGAGCAAACGTCAGCAAAATCTGTCATCCTGCACCTTCCCAAAGCTATAAAGATGCTCGGGAGTCCCAGTTCTCTCAGAAATTGCTGTTACTAACACAGTCTTTCTTTTATTGTACATATCAAAGACTATACAACAAGTCTGCATAGTCGTTAAGGCACAAAATACAGAGAAAAAAGTGTGCAATGTTTCATGAGCCTTCTCTTGGGCAAGGCCCAAAATGAAGCAGCAGTCTTCCATCAGAAAAATGGAAGTGTAAGTGAGCATATCTCTACAAGCTGGTAAGCATACTCTTATGAACTCAATCACTATGCATTTTCTGAATCTTTAGAGAAGTAGGACAGTAAAAAACATTCTTGCAGTTCATGAGGGATAAAAGCTTTCTTTTTTTTTAATCACTGGTATAACTTTTATTTCTTTCAGAGTATATGAGGCAGTAGAGTTGTTAAAAGTTCCAGCTTGCTGTGTCTTGTGTGCCATTTTTATTTTATCATAATTCTGATGAATATTTTCTTTTTAGCAAAAATATTTCACTTTTCTATCTTTTAGAAAGTCCAAAGTAGCCTGTCTTCCATTGACATAACTGTTTATCTAAGCAATATGTACTTCTGTCTAATCAGAAATACCATGAATGGCTACAGCTATTAGATGGCAGATGAAATCATGCAATTTGCATTGTAGTCCAGATAATGGAACAAATAGATTATGTAGAATTTTTTTTAAGAAAAGATAGACTATCCATATATATTTTGCCTATAGTGTTTGGGAGTGGTTTTGCTGTGGGTGTCTGAGAATTTGTTTTTGATTGATGAGCTAAGCTGTTTTGTCAGGTACTGAAGCAAATAACTATGGATGCAATACTTGAGATATTGCTGTTCCTGAAGAGAGAAATGGAGAGAGATTCTGCTCCCACAGAGTACTCCTGCTCTCTGACAATAGGGTTTGCTTTTGCTTGGGAGCTGTTGTTGAAAAAGCACACGCAGCTTTCCAGCTTACTGGTTCACCAAGGCAGCAACTTTATTTGTTTATCTAGCTATTTTAGTGCTAATTTTAGGTCTTTTTCTTATCTTCAAACTTGAAACATACTGTGGCAGTAAATATCTCTCTAGGTGAAAAAGCAGAAAAAATTAGACATGGCAAAGAACATTGCTGTAGCATGGTGTGTTATTTTGTGGAATATCAAAGTCCAAAGAGCTTTTGACATGTTTGCTTCCTGAAGTTGAGGAAAAAGTGGTTTCTGATGAAAAGTTAAATAACTAATGCTGTATATTTCCAAGGTTTTGAACAAAGGACCAAATTAGGAATTAGAGTAGCTAGAAGGCTGCTTGTTAATTCCTTTCCCACCATCCCATGTCATTCTACAAAAGATAAACTTTCTAGGGGCTTGGTAGAACCCTTTTTTGAGACCTAAATACCAAGAAACACATTTTTCATGAAGTTTTGCTGGGTTTTATTCCAATAACATACTTAATGAAAATTCATCTTGCATTTCTTGCAATTTGACTGAAAAAGGCATTCCCTGGTATCCACACAACACACAACTGTTCTGTTGTTCTGTAATATTTAGATGAAAGACTGCAATTTACATATTTTTATGATAAGCAAACAGTACAAAAATCCATACTTCAAGAGCTACATTAGCAGAAGATTATGGTTGGTAATCCAAGGACTGAGAAGTTAGGAAGAGATAAAAGAAAATTTATCGGTAGTTTCATAGCTCAGTGCCTTGTGTGTACTTACTACGATGAAGCCTTTTGTAATAAAGTCACTTGTTAGGTCCCAATTTCAAGGTTGAGCATTTCAAGTTACTGAATAAACTTGAGTATTTGTGACATCTCTGAAAAGAGCATTCCCAGAAGATTTTTCTATTTCTGTTTTTTGAAGCTTAATTGACTTTCTGTTCATAAATTCCTCTTCAATTTCAGTAGATTAATTTGTTTCTGTTTTGCAGATACTATTTGAAAGTTTTGCCTGTTGTACTGGCTTAAATAGGAAGCCCCTTCACAAAATTGAGAGATTTGTTTTGGAAAGGTATGTATGAGATCCGAGGTCTCTGAAGGCTTATGCCTCACCCTTTCTAAGAGCCATGTAAGCATGAGGGACTATATTTTGGACGGGTCTGTATTTATAACTGAAATGTTTTCCCATCAGCCTCAGGCTGCTCTTTATGAATGAAAAAGAAATTGTGCCTTCTTATGAGATGCACTAACTACTTCCCAACAAAGAAAATGTCTTAGAATAAAAATCTATTGCCATGCCTGATGGTCCACAGGTTAAAACAGGCAAGGTGAACATGTAACTTCATTTAATGGTGTCCTCAGCTGTCAGTGTGCTAACTGCAATTGAAACTTCAGAGGGAAGAAGAAATAGCAGTGACTGTCAGGTGTGACTACCAGGTTCCTTGTTATGAATGCCCAAATGTTCTGTACTGTCATGCATAATCCTGCTGGCTGCTTGCGGCACCAAGGAATGACTGTATCAGGCTGTAAAAGTGCGTTTTTAAAACCTAAGGGTAAATCTTTCATTTTTTAAGAGCAGGTTTCGGTGCTGTAGGTGTAGTGATCTGCATATATGCAAGATAAGAGCTGAAACAATGAGTTTCTGTAATCCACTCTTACAAGACAAGCTTTCCAAAACTCAAAATAAACTACTTACTTTATAGACTTCTGATAGTAGGAGTATATTTTTAAGTCTAGCATGGGGATGGTATAATGAGTTCTGTGACTTGGAAACTGGAGCTAGATAATGCGGACTGGAAGCAAGTTTCCCAAATTTTCAGTGGCGGGTCTAATTAACCATCTGGAATCTGATGGGTTTTCCATCAGCTGAAGTCTTTATATCAGTGCTGATTCTCTTCCTAAAATTAATTATGTAGCTCAAATGAAAGTCATGGACTTGACACGCAGATGACAGAATTAGTTTCTTTGGCTTGTGTTATACATGAGCTAGATGATCAGAGTCCCTGAATTACACTTCTGTCCTCTGAATTACTCCTGTGAATGGCTTAAATATTATTCTGAAATTTATAAGAGGCAAAAATAGCAATTTTTAGAATGATGGTATAGTCAGGACAAATTTGGTTGGTTGAAATTCTGGCTTAAAAAATGCGGTTTTTAAATTTTCCCTTTCATTTGTTACAAAACCTTGATGAATCTTTATTAATAATTTCCTAAAAATTTGGAGTTTTCAGAAGGAATTTACATAGAATAAAAAATTATGTTTTTGTGTATCAGAAACTATGCAGTTGTTGTAAGAAAAATGCAGCAAAAAGGGAGGAAAAAACCTCCAAGCTCAAACACTGATAAACACCCTTTTGTTATATTTTTTTAATAGTCCAGGGACTGAAGACACAGAAAATATTTCAGTTTATTTCTGATACGAGTTCAGCTGTAACTTTAATTGTTCTGGTTCACATTCAACAAAATTTCAAAATAACAAGTCAGTGTCAGTTCAGTTTAAAAAGGCAGTGATTTGACCAAGTGTTCGGTATAGATTCAGTGCAGCTCCCTAGTTATGATTTTTAGTATTACAGGTCTTGGCAGCTGAAAAAAATGGTTTTGCTGTTTTATAGAAACTCAATATTCCTGTGGTCATTGCATTTAATGAAAAAATAAGGTTAATTAAGAACAAAAGCTTTCCAGTATTCACATTGCCCAGTGTGACTGATTAGATGAATAAGGAAATTTGTGGACATTCAGAGGACGTCTCTTATGGTATGAATTTGTACACATTGTAAATTATCAGGTACTGTTCTTCAAGACAGTCCATCTAAATAAAAACCTATGACCACTGTAAGCCTGTTACAGGACATATTACAGGCTTTTGTTGTGTGCATCTCTGATAATTGTTGACCCTCTTTCTTTTTTTCTTCATTTTTGCATAGCATGGTATAAGTATTTTTCACCACTTGTGTGTTTCATCTTCCTTTTTCAAAATGGCAAATTATGGCTGTGATTGAAGAAGACCAAAAAAAAAGAAGGAAAAATCCCTTTCCCTCACGTGCATTTTAAAAAAATGAAATTATAAAAATTATATAGGAATATGCTAACACATATTTGCTTTAGATATGCATACTTGTAAATATACTTGCTTTTCCTAAGAGCTCATGGTTCTAGCATAATGTGAGCGGCTGGTCCTAAATTCTTGACATAAATCTGGATACAATGGAAATATGTCCAAGTTCTCTATCACACAGCTCATCTATATTATGTATTTTGCACCTTGCTACCATCTGTCTACTGGCACACTGAATAGATATAATAATAGAGGAATATGCCAGTAAACTATGAACAGCATACGGTAGATCGTGGTTTTTTGATCGACAGAGCAGCATCAGGTGCTCCTAGACTTGCTAAAGATCTTTTGACCCTTTTTTCATTTGATAACATGTTAGTTCTTTACATCTGTTGCAATAGCTAAGCATTTTTTTAAACTGAATTTAAGGAATCTGGAGATTCTAGAGAATCTAGAAAGAGAATTTGAGAAATTAATATAAAAATTTAGAGACTGTATTAGGTTATGTATAGGTATATATAAAGTTAACTAGCATAATGCTAGTTATCTGGTTTTAAGAAATAGTTCAAGGGTTTAGCTGAGGTCATCGCTGAAAACCTCAGCTGAACTTTGCATTATCTGACTGAGAAACTTCACTATCCACTTAGATAAAAACTGTTCTTTTTTTGTTATGTTTTCATGTGGTATGCTAAACCAACAGAAGTAAGGAAATGCAGGACTGAGGGAAATTCCATCTGAATTTTTTTGTTTGTATTCTTTTCTACTTAGATGTTCAAGATTACTTGTTTTCTCTGTTGCAGCTTATAAATTTCTTTAATAATGGCTCTAGCTTAACCCCACCTAGTGATTGATCAGCAATTTTCAGTAACTTGCTCTAGATGACCTGTCCAAGTCAGGTCGCACTGCAGTATTTTCAGATACGAGTGCTAACAGCCCTCAACTGGGTCTGAGAAGTGCCTGCAAGGTCAAGAGAAGCATTGCTCAGGTAGATTCTGAGTCTGCAAGCTGTTCTATTTGGCTCCAATTGTCTGTGCATTTGGAATAGTCCATGGGGGACAGGATTACCAATGGAGTAAATCCGGGCCTTCTCTAAGTACAAATATCTGTGTTATTAATATTTGCTATCTGTATTCATTCAGGGGCAAATGTCTTCATTGAGCTGCCAGACAGTCCTCGGCTATTTCATGTTGGGGAATCAGTTTAAAACCTTTACTTGTTAGGAAAGCAAAATAGGATGCTAAATGTATATAAAATGATGAAGGTGCACTTGCTAGGGCAGATTGTAAAAGCTTTGCTTTGATCGCTTCTCTGGTGGAAGTCTGTAAGAATTCACACAAAAAACTTGTTTCAGGCTAGATTTTTAAAATTTCTTTCTGATCATGCAGATATTCTAGGGAAGAACTGATTACAGTTTAGTAAACTTTCTCCCCAGACATCTCTACAGTGTTTGTTCATAAGATATGACTCTTGCTCTGTTCAGGTTACAACAGTAGGAAGTCGGTGGTTGGTGTCTTTGCTTGTTTAATATGATTCATAATGTTTCTTTTGCTCCTATAAACAGGTCATAGAATTGGAGTTGTGTTTTGTTTTTAATGTCTCGGGTGGAACACAGAATTATGGAAGCAGAGTTTTCTTTTTACTGTGACATTTACAGTATTCATAAAGTCTGTGACACACAGATGTACACAAAACCCTAGAGCTAATCTATATAAGAAAATCCTTGTACAAGATGGTAGAGATTTTTTTCCCCCTCCTTCTCCAGCAAGAAATATCTACCTGTGGTTAAGAAATGTCCTTATATAAGGGAGGTGGAGATAATCTGAACAGGGAGCTCCTTCTTTCTTGGAATATATTGGTTAATATCTGCTTCAGCAATAAAAAACGTTTGTCTAGAGTGAGAATTCTCAAAGGATCAGGAGAATATAGACTGAATTGTATCATTTCTTTTTGAGGATGAAGCTATGCAGGAAGAATGATTTTATTTTCTGGTCATTGGTAAACATAGATAAAAGCTTTAAAGTTTTAGATAAATTAAAAGCAGCATTATAATGTATGAACTTTTGCTATATGTGTTCTGAAGACTCTGAAGACCCGACAGAGACAATTCTTCCCTCCTGAAGCCAATGTTGGAATGACCAGTAATAATAAAGTTCAGCTTCTACCTAAAAAGAGCTTTCTGTCCTGTTTCAGTCATTTGTTCTCCGGGATACTGTGGGTTTGTGTGTCTGGCAGTTGTGTGAGGTTGGTTCTTGCCTGGGTGTTTTGTGAGGACTTTGGATGATTGCCTAGGAATTCCTGTAGTGGCTCTAATCAGGCCATGGAACATTCAGTTGGAGTCATAGTTCCTCTGGAGCTACAGATGCACAGAAATCCTAGATGTTTTGACAGTATGCGTTCAGATCAGATGTACCATGTGTGTGCGATAGGAGTTATTTGCACAAGGCTGATAAATCCAGCTTACACGAGACAGAGAACTTTGTGTCCCATCTGACCTAAATACTGGGTTTGTTTTTGTATCAGGAAAATCCTAAATGGCAAAGTAAGACATAATTAAAGATTTTTTCAGAGATTCAATTTCCACTGCAGCAGCTTCTAGAGAATCTAACTAGAAATAATGGGGGTGGGGAAGTGACTGTATTGCAGTAGGCAGCATATGGAGCAAGTCAGTCTTCTGCTTGGTGCCAGCTGGAATAGGACAGCAAACATTAAAGAGATGATCAGGTAGCTGTGTGGATGTGCAAGGCAGTAATGAAGCTGAGTCTGCTTGCAGGGCTACATGATTATTGGTGACCATCCATACATCCAGCCTTGGACCAATGTCTCTTCAGACACTCGTTTTAGTCTGTAAGGTTCTGCTTGAGTTGTGGCTTTTTAGGCCTTGAATTGTCATTTGGCTGAAGTTAAACATTGTCCTAATTTGCTTCCTTGAGGTTTTTATAACGATTCTTGTCCTTTTTCAACTGCTTTGTGAACACAGGGTTTTGTACAGTTGTCTGTTCGGGTTTTTTAAAGGTTTGGGTGTGACACTGTTCTGTAAAAGTAATAGTGACTAGGAACTGATGAGGCAGTAGGCACAAACAGGAGATACTGTCTGAACATGAGGAAACACTTCTTCACCATGAGGGTGACTGAGTGTTGGCACAGGTTGCCCAGGGAGGTTATGGAGTCTCCATCCTTGGAGATACTTAAAAGCTGGACATGGTCCTGGGGAACTGGCTCTAGGTGGCCCTGCTTGAGCAGGGGGGTTGGACAGGGTGACCTCCAGAGCTCCCTGCCAACTGCAACCATTTTGTGATGCTGATTCTGTGAAATGATTTGATTATGAGCCCTGCCCCAAAGCACTCCCCCTTGCCTTCCCTCCCCCCCCAAAAAATAATTTTATCCTGTTATGTAAGTAATTGCAGAGATGTAATTTGGGAGGTGGAAAAAATACACATTAATCTAGAAACCTGTTTTATCAGAAAAAACTTCCACAGATTCTTGAGAAGCACAGTGCAAATTGTGTGCACAATTTGGGATTCCTGTTGTTTTTTATTCTGAAATACGTGGTCTGCACTGATCAGCACCAGCCATCAGGAAAATCTGACAATCCTACGCAAAGCACATCTCTGCTAGGGCCTTGCTGAAGCTATTTCTGACTTCTATAAATGCCATCCCAATGATGATCCACAGTGTGCCCTGAAGTCTGCTTGAACGTTAATTGCTTTATTGTTTTGCATAGTATATTAAAAGCTTTTCTCTTCAGTTCAAAGTTTGAACTGTAATTCAGTTCTTAAGATGCCCCACATATAAAGCAGAGTTACAAAGCAGAAGCTAATGATGTGGCATCTCTTTTCTGCTATGTTGTTGCCCTGGCATATTATCTGTTTGACACCTTTGATAGATGAACATCTGAAAAGAGAAAGTCAAAGACAAGAACTAGATTATTTTTTTTCTTCCTGTCTTGTGTATTAGACATAGTCTTCTTATGGTGGGTTTTTCTGTTTCAGTTTGTGTGTCAGTGGGAAATATTACAATTAGCTTATGTCACAGAAGTACCTAGTTGAAGATCAGGGCCCGTTTTGGCAGGCACTATTACTGTTTTGTTATATGGGAAGTTTTTTTGAAACAGCATTGCAGGCTCTTTTATGCTATTTGATATAATAAATGCTGTAACTCTGTGATACTTGAAACTCTATTTATGGTTAATTGCATTGTTTTGACTCCAGCCTATAGGTTAATTAATTTCCAGTTGCAAGCCCCATTATTTTTTTCTGACTGCTGAAATTGGGTCTGTTTTTTCCTGGGCTGCCCAGTGTCGTCCTATTCAGTAACACAGTTGCTCAGTTGGGGATTTTAAGCAGAGATGCTGTTCTGTTCTTGACTGGAACAGCTTTTTACTTCTGCAGGATGACAATCTTTCTATTGAATGTTAAGCTTTGCGTGCTCTGGATGCATTTTCAGTTTATTCATATGTAAAGATGCTCTGCCAGTATCATTGTGGACACCTTTGTCTTTTCTGGAAGGATGATCTATTTTGCTGAAATTTACAAATGATACATAAGCTGCTGTGTATGTGATTCTTCATTAGTCAACAGAAAATGTGTAAGTTTAGTCTTCTAACAAATATACAAGATTGGTTTGTTTTTTTTTTTTCAATGAAAAGGTAGAGTTGATGAAACTTTGCTAGGTAGACTTTGGGAATATATTTTCCTGGAGCAGAATTCAGTCACTTACAGTCGTGGTAAAGATTTTTTTTCTTTCTCTAGATTAAGTTAATGTTATCAGGCAGTCACGGTTTTATATTATACTTCCTGTTCTTTCTAAACAGCCCATAACTCATCACTCTCCAACTATGTTGCTTACAGTATGCATCTCAGAAAGGATAAACAAAAATAGTTTTTACAAAAATGAAATGCAAAAAAAGCTTACTTATCTTTAATGCTAATACATGCAATCATAGTCAGTTTCTGCAATTGGCCAAGTTGTTACAGTGAAAAGTTGAGCTTATTTAAATTATGTGTGTTAATTATATCTTTTAAATGTTTTTGAATTGCTGATCTGCACTTCTACCAGTTCTTTTGTTCTCTAATTTGACCTTTGTCTAACAGTTCATAGCTCATTACTTTGTCTATCACTACAGCAGGTGACTGTATTTTGAAATGTATTTGGTTATTTCAAAGTCTTAATTGGTACAATCTCAGGCACTTCAAAAGTGCTGCTATAAATGATGATTACATTCATTTTGAGTGCAGCTGGCAAAGGAGCAAACCTGAGTGGCATTAAGTTCAAGATACCTGGCAGAGTGTTATCTTTCTCCACACTGCCAATGGAATGTGTGACAGATGCATCTGAACCACTATGTAGAGTTGTGGAAGGTGTGACTTTGCTAGAAACTCTTGCCTCTGTCACTGTATGCTTTCTCTTTTTGCCTGTAAAAATTAATTAATTAAATAAATAATAATAAATAATTTCTCAAGATCTTGAAGGTTAAATAAAGGCATGAAATCAATGGAGCTGGAAGGCTTTTGAAATTAAGTAGAACATAATTACCCTACAATATATTTTATGGATTATTATAAGTTTTTCTAGTTGGATTTTATTATATACTGTTTAATGCATGTGACATAAAACTAGAAATACTCTTCATCTGTTGTAATTTGACTACTTTCTGCCAGAGAAAGAAGAGAATTGATAATTAGGGGGGAAAAGGCTTCATGGATATTACAGAATGTCCTCTAGAAAATTTCCTACTGGTTTCTACACCACATGGTACCTTGACAAACACAAAAACAATGCAAGCAAGCTAATGAACCAAGAATGGTTACTACTTAAGATAATTTTTATTTGTTTTTTAAAATTAATGCTTCTTAATTTTTAGTAGCGATTAATAAAACAAGGGAATTTGTTATAAACATGTTTTCTATCCTCCACCATAACATTATGGAACTTCTTTTCTCTTTCTTTTTTCAAAATATCTGGGCCTCAGTGGAATAAGCCTATGAAAAACTAAAATGAAATGTTACATTCTGTATTGTCAGACGTCTGTCAACTGCTAGGAAGAAGAATATTAAGTAAATCCTTCAGGCTCTAACTGCATGGCTTACACTAGGGTTAATGACTGATAGATACCAAGTTCTGTGTTTTGAATTGACAGCTTATCCCACATGGCAAAAAAAAAGTGGTAGTGATGTTAGTTAAGATATTTATATTATCTACAGATAAAAGTATGTATATTTATTTTGAAGATATATTTTGAAGGCAATGGTGACTTTGCCACTCACTTCAGTAAGTACTTTTCGTAACAGTTGACTAGATGATATTCAGCTGGACTGGCAGAGACACATTTTCATCTTCTGATGCTGCTTCTAGCACAATCCGTAGTTGAAATGGAAAATTTTACTTCTTCATCCTCTTTTACATATACACAGGAACTTGAATAGAGAAGAGTGGAAGTCCTGCATTATTTTAATGCATTGAAATGTGCAAATATATTTCCTTTTTTTTTGTTGTTGAACTTCCTGCTTATTCTTCCAGTGTGTATCAGAATTTGAATGGGTCCCATTAAGAATGCTTATTGAAGCAGGATTCCCAGCTCTCTTCAGTGAGGGGCTTTGACTCGGATAGGACACCTAGACTGGCCGATACTGAAACATCTGCTTTTATGCTGCTTTTTTTTTTCAGCTTTTGCAGTTTGTTTCAGCAACATGAGTAAAAAAAGGTGCGTTCTTGCAGAGCTATTTACAAAATCAGAGCTTGAATCTGTTTTGATGTAGGTTAATGATACACGAATATATATAATCTAATTAAGTTATCTTGTGGTTTACTAAACATTTGTTTGTGTTGCATAATTTTTAAACTGTATATGTTAAATGGTAGCTATCAACTTAAGATTGGTTATCCTGTATATTAAATCTGAATTTCATATTTCATCTGAATTCCCGGCATAGTTTGGGAAATGTTTACAATATGGTTTTGGCAAATATTGAGAAGGTGGATACTGAGTAATGCTTGTAATAAAAG
Organism: Aegotheles bennettii; assembly: GCA_013398125.1. Classification (NCBI taxonomy): domain Eukaryota; kingdom Metazoa; phylum Chordata; class Aves; order Caprimulgiformes; family Aegothelidae; genus Aegotheles; species Aegotheles bennettii. Next base: position 1,660,770 of record VZRW01002111.1, read on the forward strand.
GGAACCATTAAGTATGTGACAAGAATATACATTTAGCACATAAGAAAAGGCAATAACTGTTCTCCATTATAGTAAGCTATTTGTTTAGTATAATGCCAAATGTGGAGGATGAGGGTAAGCCTTGGAGAGGAACTTGGCATTAGGAAGAAGTGAGTGCATGCTGGGTCATTTTGCCACCAAAAGGCTATAACCGTGTAAGCATAGAACATCAGTTTGTCACACTTCTCCTTTAAAACTCTCTTGCCTGCTCTTGAAAAGGTAGTTAGGTGGTTTATAATTCTGTTTCTTACGCTATAAAAACAGTAAAGAACCTTCTGTTAATATCATACCAATCATCAGACAGTTCTGTTGTTTACAATGGGAAATTTGTGTAGTTCATTCTCCAAATAGAAAAAAAACAACAGCTGCACACAAAAGGCAGTGGGGGATAGAAATTTATTGTTTTTCCAAAGTATATAGGATATTATATTTACCAAAAAAAAAAAGGGAGGAGGACGGGTGGAGGGGGAAGAAGTAAGCACTCAAATTTCCGTGGAAGCTCTGTGTTTATGTAAAGTACAGCAGCTGCACTGCAAACTCCCCTCTCTGGATGACCTCAGTCCTGAACAAGACAGACTGTTCCGGCTGCAGGTGTGATTACTGAATTATTTGTTCTGTTTTAGTGTCAGTCAGTTACAGTGAGGTATTCTGGGTAAAATTTGTATCCACTGAATAAAGTGAATTAGTATATTTGGTATTCCACAGTTCACTATGTGCCTTCCTGCTATTGCAGAAATAGTTTATTTTATTCTGTTGAATTACATTAGTTAAATAGGACAGACAAGAGGAAGTGACTCCAGCAACAACCTCCAAATACATCAGGCAGGCAGACAGGAAGGCAGGATTGGACTGAAGATGGTGCAGGACATAAAAGATAGTTTTGACAGCTGACTTGCAGTCTTTTCAAAGAGGTTTGTATATGCTGTTTGAATTGGGAATTTTAAGTTTCTTCTCTGTGCTTCATGAGAAATAGAGCTGTGAAAAATGCTCCCTTCTAACACATGCATATCCAGTCAGCCTTGTTTGGAATTTGACTATTCTTGTGAACCTGTCAGTGAGTGGTTAGCTAAGCTACCTTAGATCACACTGGTCTTTGCTGGGTATTAATGCCTATTTATGTTCTTTGTGCCTTTTATCTCTTACCAGTTTATGAGATTTTATAGAAAGAGCCTGTTCCTTCATTTGTGTTTGTACACTGCCAGAGAGTACTTTTCTTACACTGGTATTCAACCAAACAAGTCCAGTTAGACTATGGGGAAGCCAGGTCCTTGAACACTAAGTTTTTTTTCCATGTGTGCAGGATGTAGGCTTTTCAGTGTCTTGGAAGAATCAGCACAGAACCTACAAAAGCAAGTCCTCCTAGAAAGATGGGAGTAGTTTTCTTCAAATAATAAGCAATTCAATATCTGCTTTGGCAAACATTGAAGAGAGAACTATTTATTTACTAAAAGATGTAGGGCTTCAGCACTTAAGTCACCTAACACTTTTAGGAGGTTCTCCCTTTTATCACCTGAAGTGCAATAAAGGGATATTGTGTTCCAGATGAGTTGTAATCCTATAAGGGTTATAGAGAATAGTGGCAATAGTATTACTCTGCATTTGAGATCTTAGTCTTCTGTGAGCCCACTATCCTATTACTTCTCCATAAAAACATGGTAGTGGCATGACTGTTGGCCTCATGTGAGGCACAGAGCATTAGTATAGAAATGTGTTTTGAGAATTTGATAAAATTTATTTTAAAATCAAAGTGGATTAACATTAAGGTTCCTATGCAAATAGGAATGTACTCATAAACATTTTTCTTAAGTTAAATGAGCATGCTATTGCACTGTGTGCTTTATTAAGTAAGAATTAGATGAAAAATAGGAACAAGTTTGCTGAAACTGACCAATTTTAAATCCTGGTTTTTGTTTCTGATCCAGTGCAATTTCTTTAAATGATGTAACTTTAACTGAAGACATACAGGGAAATAGGTCAGATATCTTTGAGGATTTAGATGACTTGTGAATAATCAGCTAGCTTGATTGGCTGGTACAAGTCAAATGGATGTATAATCCAGTGTACTTGTAGTGTATATCATGGTTCTCTTGAGCATAAGACTTGTCTGATAGCTATTTTGCCTTTAAACCATCTGAAACAGACTGATTTTCTTCATGAAATCAGTAATGCATTCATGGTAGGACATGGAAACACATCAACATTTCTAATGGTGGGAAGTAGTTGAAGGGGGATTTGGCAGGGTCAAGGATAGCTCAAACACCACCCACTACTGTTGGTATTGGGAGTAGTGTGACACTGTGCTAAACAACTGGTATTTCTCTGAGTCATTCATTCTACTGTTCCCACCTCATCATTCTGTCTAAGGGTGAGTGGGTGGCCAGGTATGCTTCTAGGCAGGGAAGCAATTAAAACTGATGCCACAAATCACAGTCACGTTATATGAAAAAGGGGACATGGTTGCATCCCTCTCTTACCCTTTTTAAAGCCTTTATGCACTCATCTACCTGAGGTATGTGATCATCAGTAAAAAGGGTAGGGGAACAACATATAGATGGCCAGCTATTGTGCCTCACAAGGGTACAAAAGCTTGTATCCTTAGTCTCACCCATGTGTTACTATACCAAGCACTAGGCTATAGATCCATATTAAGGTGCAGAAACAGAACTTTGACTGTCTTTGTGTTTATGTATTTATTTGCCTGTCTGCCTTCTGGAGGATAGATGTTGATATTAGATTAATGGAGGTTTATCGGTGCATTGAGGGCGTAAAGGTTAGGTATGATACAGTTAGATGCATGTTCAACTTGGCAGGTAATATACCTTGTGCTTGAATTACTTCTGCCTACTGCTGAGAAAAAAAATGCAATAATACAGTATCCAGCCTGTGTCTCTTGGAGCTTGATGAAGGTCACAAGTTAGCTTAGAGTTCATGGTGTGCTAGTTATTCTGCACTAATAGCTTGTGTGTGTGTTCTTAACACCAGTGTTGGACATTTTGCTTCAGAAAAGGCATCTCCATGTAGAAACTTAGGGCAAGATTGCTACCTTAGCATGAAGTTACAGTAACCTGGAATAGTGTTCTGTATATATGTTCTTTTGTTAGATTGTATAAGGTAGAGTGGAGAGTCATCCTGCTTATTTTAATAACAAAATCTGACACATCTGAGGCCACAGTGGTTGAAAAAAGACATTGAAATACCCCAGTAAGTGGAGTAGTGCCATTCAGACAGTTGCATATAACTTCAGATTAATAAGAATTGTTTCTTGACCTTTGAACTGGTTTGCATGTTTTTCTTAATTATGTTCTTTTAGGTAAGATGGTGAAGTCTCTAACTACTCCAGAAGGAAAGGGTCTGGAAAGAAAATGACCTCTGTATCTGGCAAATGAATATCAGCTAACAGTGGTAGTGGGGGAGCTTCTTCATTTTTTAAGATATTTATCTGAACAAGTCTTGATGAGTTACACCTAAATTTGGAGTTACAGATTCAGAGGAAGGAAATTATTTTTATGTCTTAAGCTCTTAGTCACTAAAACCAAAAAGTGGCTGCTTTTCATTTTTGTGTGAAGTGCTGTTGCTTTTGATATGCAAATAGTACAGTGTACCATTTAACCTCAGCCTTCTACAGAGCAGAAAGGAAGGGCAGAGAAAATGTGTGTGGTGTAGGAATTCAAATGATATGGAAACAGGGTTACTACTCTCTTTTATAATTCAGTCCTAAATTCCAATAAAGCAAAAAGAGATCAAATCAGTTTGGACTCTGAGGGCAAGGATTGCCCTGTATGATAAGGGACATTTGAGAATTTCTGCATGTAATGAATATAAAAGGTAACTGAGCCGACTGAATGTTAAAGCAGCTGTAGTGAGCAGTAATAGAACCGAGTGGGTTGTAGCTGAGCGACAGCTCATCATATAATCATCATGTTTTGCACTTAGAGCATCTCTAAAAAACAAGAAAGATGGTTTAATTCTTTTTTGTCTTCCTCTAACAAGAGATTTTGAGTAATTATTTTTTGGCAAACCTTTATTGACATCTGGGCTAGAGATATGTATTTTGAGTGATAGAAGAGTTATTGTCTATGGTTCAAAATACATTCTCCCTCCCTCCCCCACCTCATTAAATCATACTGAGAATTTCCCCTAGTCATTCTTCTTTTTCCTTAATCGTCTTCTCTTGTACAGAGGTCAGATTTGCTCTGCTGGCATTTCACGATGCAGAAGCAATCACTTAGCAAAACAGACTTTTGCTTGTTTCAGTGTCTTTGACGCTCTCCATTTTTTTCCCCGCCTACCCCTCACCCTCGAGAAGCTGCCGGTGAGAAGCACAGATGGGCGGCCAAACCAAGTAGCTCTCTGAATGCAATCCGTTGAAATCACCATGGCTCAGCCACACAGTGTTGATGAGGCAGGCCACAGTCTGCCTCTGTTCTCTGTCCTGAGTCCTAAGCAGCTCACTGACAAGAAACAATGCTTCCGTGATAATATAAAGCAGTAGCAGGTTCCCAGTTTTTACAAGAAACTCTTGCTAACCTCCAAATTAATAATTTTTTTTTTTGCATTACTGGGAGAGTGGCAAGAGGAAAATGGCTTTATTTGGTGAAATAGGATTTAAAGGAAAATAGGTCTCATGAGATGAAACTAAAATCAACAGGAGGCTGTGCTTTATGCTGTGAGTCTCTAGGTATGAGTATGTACTGAGTGCTCTAGTTTTGCATTGTTTTTTCTATCCAGGAGTGACCAGGAAAGTCCTATCACACCTCATCAGCTATTTTGGAATACGGTATGGTACTGCTCTTCAGTAGTGGGCTTTGGAGCTTGTCTTACTTACGTACTCTTAGACAAGTATCGGAGCAAATGAAAAGGAGCAAGTGGCACCAAGTGGCCTAAACCAGTGCGGCAGAGAGGAAAGGAGAGCCCACCTCGTAAAGCTGCGAGGTTTGGCATCATCCGAGTCAGTTCGGACTCGGTTTTGCTGGGAAAGTAGTTAAAGCAGATACATGGAGACTGGGGACAACATCTGTTGTTTGTTCAATTCAGCTATTTTATTTCAGAGGATGAATGTAGGTAACTGATTGTCCTGTTCCGAGTCCCAGCTCCCTGTGCCAGCCCGGGAGGGCCCAGGAGCGCTCCAGCTGTGCCTGTGGCAATGGGAGGGGGAAGCTGAGCCCAGGGGAGGGGAGGCTGGGTCAGGTGACCCCAACGGGCCAATCACAGCGCTGCTGCCCGTGGTGCTCAGCATAAAATGGCTCCTCAGCGCCCTCCCCTGGCTCCTGGGGCTGCAGGGCTGGGGGCGCCCCTTGTCACCCCTCCCTGTGCTGCCCCTGCTCCTGGGTCCTGTTTTCTCGCTGGAGAACATTGTGCACAGAGACAGGTTGCCTTCCCCTGCCCCCTCCTTTGCAGGCTGTCAGCAGGGCTCTGGGCCCAGGCACCCCCATCGCTGCCGAGTCCAGGCTGGGACTTTGCTGGTCTGGACGTCGTTACCACCCGGGGAGCGTGGGCTTCCGTGTTTGCATTTTCATCTGTGTATCTGAATATATTTACATCTTCCTATATAGTTCACCATCTTTATTATTATTGTGATTATTTTCTGTTTCATAAAACTGCTCTAGGATTTTTGTTTGCAATTTCAGTCTCTCCCCTATTCCCCTGTTGTGTTCCCCTGCGAGGGGGATAACAGCGTCTCTCATGCAGTTATTGGCCAAACCTGTGACACTGATAAACTTGTTTAGATTTGGTAGCTTTGTAGCATGGGCCTGGAAAAGTGTCTCTGCTTTATGGGATAAAGAAGTATGTGTTGTATATAAGGTCTTTAATTATAAAAAGAGAAGTTTCCATTGTAAAAAGATGTCTTTAGCTTTTGACCAGTTAAACAATTACTGTGTTATGTGTGACTTCATGCTGTTAGTACAGATGCTGAAAGTCGGCGGCAATAAACATAACCAAGAGGTTTACCAAGTCTTAAATTAGAGTTTTGAACAGAAAAACCTGTTGCCTCAGAGTGACACTCACTACTCGGAGCTAAAGGCAATGTACAGAAAACTTTCCCTTGATCTTGGTGGTGCTGTTTCTGTTGGTGTTCAAATACAGTAGCTTTTGCAAGGACTACGTTAGTACCTTATCATGTCAAAACCTGAGGTCTGCCGTAAACCTCAAACATGGACACTTTCAGTATACCTGTACTGCCCTGTTACAGCCTTTCATGATGGAACTGATCAGAATAAAATTGTTCACAAAGGTCCTTGTTTGCATTTTGAAGTTGGAAACCTTCAATATGTATGTTTCTTTGGGCTAATGAAAACATACATGTAAAAACACCTGCATGGCTGGGAGTATCTCTGTTTTATTTTCAGAGATTGATTATATTACTGCTTAAGCTCAAATTTATAAATATGTACATTATTAGTATGTATCACATAATCAAATGTGAGAACATGCAGCACTTATTAGAGTGTAACCATGTCAAAGTATTACTACACCAGTAGCTTCAGGAATGGTTAGTGAGAGATTGCTGCGTCTTGGTTATGGCATAAAGAAGAGACAGATTGAATTTTGAAAGCATTAGTTACCTTAATAGGAACTTACTGGAAATGTTTGATGTTCTTTCTGTAAAAACTTTCTTGTGATTGTTCCATTTTGAATCTAGTGTTATTTGTTTTTCTTTCATTTTATATGAATCATTTGGACAGACTCATTAATAACTGAATGTAGAATTTGATACTGGAGTGAAATTAATTGCTTGCATTGACAATTACAGTTTCATTTAAATCTGTAGTTCACTGTCATAGATAACTATGGCTTTTCTTATGGCCTCTGCATAAGACCAGTTTTGTGTCTCTTTGTCCATTGCTTATGTGGTTGCATGAATTTCACCCAATTAAGATGAGACTAATATACTTCCTCTCATTCTCCTAACCACTGTTTTATTATCCAATGGATGCATGCAAGTGTCCAGGGATGGTTTTTGCAGGAGGCGAAGTAGGCAGGAGATACTTTTCTCTGCAGGCTCCTACATAGTTCTTTTTTTTTATGTCACATTTTTTCTATCTAGATAAAGCTTTGTTCTGGCTATATTTGAACTTCTGCAATTAAAACAGCTGTTATTAATGGCACTTCAGAGAAACAAATGGGGACTTTGATGGACAGTGATACTCTGAGTAGTTCTTCCATGTGTGCTGTTTCTAGAAGTGTTAAATGAGTTTTGTGAGCATCAAGTGGTTCAGCAGGATGTGAGAGCATCAGAACATCACAACAGGCTTGGGATCTCTTTTTGTTTTTGCCAACGGCATTACTGATGCACCACTTGTTCTCAATGATTTATGCGTGTGACTGTAATGTGTGTTGTGAATGAAACGTTTCTGATGGAAAGGAATCAGATGAACTCAAAGATCTTGAGCAACATTCTTTGGCTATGAGAATTTTGGGGTAATTATGTGTGCTTGTACAATCTGCACATAGTAATATAAACACTACAATGAAATTGATGTGAAGTTTGGGTAATATTTCAATCTAGAAGTCTGAAATAAAGACCTCAGCAAGAGTGAAAAAAAATACCTGGACAATCTCTTAAAAACCTATCTTAATTTGGCATTTTGGATTCTTTCTTGTAATGTTGGGCGCCAAAGGTATGATACCTTTAGTCAAAAATGTAAGCACAGTTTTGCCTCTGGACTTCAGTAGACATTTGTAAAAATATGCATTTAAGTTCCCAACTGCATGGAGCTGCTTGTTCATTTTCTGCACCTTAAGTATGTTGTTTTTGTGACCACCACTACTTCCAAATACTCTGTGTATGAATATGAGGATATTTAGTTCTTTCCAGTCAGCCTACCATAGTTGTTTTCCCATTTCAGTGGAATTTCACAGAAAAATGAACAATGTTCTAGTTGGCTAACACAAATTAACCAGGTGAAAATTCCACTGAACCTGAAAAGCAAGCAGTGTCTTACAGCTTTAAAAATGACCAGTGAAGGTGTGTTATATTAAGATAAATTTGTGTGACAACGCATACTATGAAAAATAAAGCTGAGAGAGTGGAAAAAGAAAATAGAAAAGAGATTGGTAGTCTGTCCTCTTATTAAAAAATGTATTTAACAAATGTTTGCGTTTGTTTACATAAATAGACAAGAAAACGTGTGTAGCTATATATAGGAATTAGTTAAGAAAAAGCAACTTGTATTTAGAGAAGAAAGTGTAATATGTTGTAGCTTGGAGGAACGAAAAATTCAAAAGAATGGGAGAAAGCAAGCATAAGAATGATAGCTATAAAAACTTTACAAGATGTAGTGTTTTAAGATGTTGTATAGTGGTACTTGGACTAATAGAGAAGCAAACTTTAGTCAGGGTCAGAAAGAATGATATTTGGTCAGGGTATCACTAAGCAGGATTTGAAAGAAGAGTATGTGCAGATAAAAAGCTACATAACCTACAACATGCTCACATAACCAGTCGTGAAGCAAAATATTATCATATAGCTCTTTAAACCACTTGGGTCTATACTTATTAGTTAATTCAGTTAATATTGGGGATTCTTTTAGGTAAATCTGCAATGCTTTGTTGTTGTAGGGTTTGGTTGGTTTGTTGTTGATGTTTGTTGGGTTGGGTTTTTTTTAAATCGTATGACCTTTTTTTGAACAAAATCAGTAAATCTCAATCTACAGTGGAAATGGACTAAATATAGTGGATCAGCTGGAATAACTTACTCAGTTCTGTCATTGACATAGAATGTACATTCAAACTGGTCGAAAACCCGCCCACTAAACTGGATTTTGAGGTATATTGCCTTTGTTTCTGTGAACTAAACAGTGAGGGGGCTGCATTCTGAAGAAGCTGTCTTCTGATGCACATACCTCTGCAATGGCTAAGCAATCTCAATCTTAGCACATATAGGTTGAATTTATCAAGTTACCTTTTGGAATCCTTATGTCTAGGATAGTGTGTGCCAGTGATCAGACAGTGTTCTTCCCTCCAGAAAGCTTCCCTTTTGTTTCTGTGTTTGATAATCAATGTTTATTTTGTTTAATCTGAATTGGATTGGGCTCTGGATGAAGTTCTTGATGGAAAAGCTATCGTGATCTCAACAGTGAGATACTGAAGTGCTTATAACAACCTTGGGAATGGTCAAAGCTGGAAGAAAGGAAGAAATGATTACTCCATAATAGTGCTGCAGTTTCCAGTGTCAGGGTGTGTAGTGGGAATGATGAAGGGTTGCAGAACAGTACTTCACAGTGTCAGTTTTGGAGTAAAGCAGTAAAACATGTTCTGGTCTTCTCTCCATTCACACAGGCACGATACTGCAGAGCTTCAAAATCAGAAGTAAAATCAGCTGGACATTTGCCTCCTGCCTTCCTAAATAGGTAAACAAATTAGAAACAGAAACAGGGGCCTACCTACCTCATTCCTGTAAGTAGCTATAAACATTCCCTCCACCTCCCAAATTATCATCTGTCATTTCGTTGTTTTGAAATGCTGAGCATAAGGGCCTTGCAAAGAAAATAACAATTTAATTTGTTTTCTGGTTGACAACAATTAAGTGTAGCCAACCAAAGAAACCAACTAAAATTATAAACAAGCTAACAGCATGCCTATTGCCTGTAGCAACATAGACCTGATGGATGATGCAGTGTTACTCATTAAATGAATCTTTATCTATGCTTCCTAAAGCTTGGATGCTAAATAAGTTCCTAAAACTATCGATATTATTGCTGTGTTAAACTGCTGCAGCAGTTGATCTGTCATTGCAGAAGCTCTGTTTTGGGCTTAGTTCTTTGCTTTTATATTTCTTAACAGTTCATTCTGTAATAACATAGTGCAACCCATTGTGAGACTTAAATGGAAGGTCCTTATGGTCATAACGTTGGTAAGAACAGTGAATTGGACAATACATTTGCTAAATAAGTGGTGTTTAGCTGATTATCAGCTGCTGTAAATTGCCATTTACTTGCTGACTTCTCTGTCCTTTTTCTAGGGAGAAAGTGGGTTTGCTGGTGTGGATGCCTGCCTCATTCTTATTTGCTTTGCGAAAATGAGATAGGGCATGCAGGAGAGAAGGGAGATTTTTGGAAGTAGAACCTATCATGGTGAGTTGGGTTTTGTCTGTGCTTTTGCTCCAGAACTTCTCAGTGATCCCATATGCATTGCTTAAACCAAACTTCTCGCGCAAATATTTCTCCTTCTCTGGAACTGTGTTAGGTGTAATGCTTCTTTGGCAACAGTGCTGGATTGAGAAGTTCTCAGGTTTTTTTTCCTCTTCTGCCACATCAGGTCCACTGAACTGCTGGAGGGGACCTTCAATAAATTAAAGCAGCAAACTAAACGGAGCTGAAAATAATTACTTTCTACTATGTACATGCATTTACTAAATTTGACCTACAGGGACTTAGAGTCAGAGTATTCCTTTAGCACCTTTGGTTGCGTATACCATTGGGGGAACCATGGCCTTGAGGCCATGCAGTGTTCAAATTTTAAATCTAATTTTTTTGCTAGAATGAACAATGTATTATAATATCCTCCTATAAATATAGAAGACTTACCTGCATATTTGTGACTTTGGAAGCTCTAACTTTTTTGTGTGCGATAGGTTGTTATTATGTTTGACATGCATGATGTGTTCTAGAATATTTTCATAAAGAGCAGCAGTAATGCTATTGTGAGATTCCCCTACTGCCCCCCTCCGCCTCTGATTTTATGCAAAGTTATGCTATTGCAATTTCAAGGGAAACTCTTGCAGAGCTCAATAAACCATAAGTAAAGTTATTAAATACGACATTGTATTTCTTCTTGATTTGTTTACATTTTCGTCATCAACTGTCATCAAACTTTGAGGAGGAATAGCATGAATTTGAATCAACGTTTTAATTGGATTAAATATTACTGAACAAAGGATGATGATTCTTCAGTACTTCATTATTTTAAAATATTTGTAATATCTCAATTATTAAATTAGTTCAGCAATATGTCTGGGGTAAAGGAAAAATATTTACGTAGTCAAATAACAAGCTGTACTACTGCAGGTATGCTTCCTTTTCAGTAGAGCAGAATGCTAGAAAGACATGTATTTTCTTTTTGTCTCTGTGTAACTCATTTGTAATGAGAGAAACACAGATTTGTCCTTTGTCCTTTTGTAACTCATTTGAAATGAGAGAAACACAGATTTTTTCAAATTCATTGCAAAGCAATGATAAATACATTTTTTGATGGCAAAATTAATTTCTAAGCATTTAGTCATTCGTTGTAAAAATAGGTCCTTCTTGGATATTCCTTTTAACAACTTTATAGAACTTGCTTCTCTGTGTATTCCCTGATGCACAACTTGGAAAAGAAAGTCCTGGCTTAGACAGCTAAAGCATAAAGTCCCAGATGATGATGTGCTGCTCTGGGCTCATCCTCTGCAAAGAATTCTGATAACTTCTAGTTAGTTTTATACATCAGCATCAGATGGTATCACTCAAAGTATAACTACCACTTACAAGTTTTTAGGAAACTTCTAATGCCTTCTTTGGGATATAAGCAATGTCCCAGAACTTTCCAGTAATGAGGACGTGGTTGTCAATATAAAACAAATCTCATTTTAATTTTCTGATGCAATTAATATAACTTGTTGCCAGAGTTATAAAACACAAATGTTACTCCATTTTCTTTAACTATCATCTTGGCTATTGCTGTGGTAGTGTTTTTACAGAAGTATGTTGGCTTATAATAGAGCAGTGGCGTTTGGTTTTGCAAATAACTGGGACATACTACCTGACACTACAGGCAGCTTACTCTTGAATTCATCATTTGACAGTTACTGTAATTTTAGGCTAATTTAAGGCTATGTACCATTTGATTGTAGGCTATTTGAATTTGTCTTAGGAATCCTCATTAAGATACAATTAATAAAGACTAACTGCTGTATTAGGATACTTGGGCTGCTCTGCCTAATGTGGGTAGAACTAGAAGTGCGTTTTAATTACGGGCAATGCTCCGTCATTTTGAGATTTAATTGCTAGTTGGATGGGTTATTTTAATAACTATTATAAGACAATTTTGTTACATAACAACAATATTGTTATTGTATGAGGTACGTGTCAGTGAGTGCAAACATGTAGCTTTGGGGTTTTTTTTTTTAAATGTAGAAAAAGTAAACATTCCAGTTCATGTTCTTTATCTCTGGTATATGCCTTTACAGGTTGCATTACTTATTTTATCATGGCATGGCTTCCCTACAGCTTGAAAACCTGAGCTGAGGAGGAGTTCAATATTCAGGTTCTGATCCCCTATATGACAAGTTGTGACTGTCACTGGTGCTCAGTCACCAGCATAGCTACTGAGTTGTTTTAATGGCCTTTAGTACTGCATCTGAGATATATCATTCCGTACTTTTCAAATGGGAGGTGTGCTTTCTTTCTCGGTTTGTTTGATGCATGGTTTTCAGTTTTCCTAATGGGTTTTTCCACAGACTGTCAATTACTTAGGTAGTTTCAGTGAAACCCAAAGTTGCTATACTTAAATTATGCATCTTCAAAATGTTGTGAAATTAATCATTCCAGAATCCATGTCCTATATCTTTATTTTCTCATTTGTATCTCTAGTTGTTCTAAAAATCTTGGAGATGATGTTGAAGCATAGTTTTTAGTAGGAAAAAGCATTAAGCCTTTTATTCTTCTTAGTTTAGTTTTCCAGACTAAATGCAATAACTGAGCAACTCCATTTTTCACAGAAATGAGGATGGAAGTCACAGGGTTGGGGGAAATTACCAGTTCTGTTTTGCTTATGTTTCACATTATGTATGTGGCAGTGTTGTGAACCCTTTCCTGCTTAGCTGCTGTATATACTGAGTTATATACTGTTATCTATACCTTTGAGTTTAGGACAAGGTTTGCATGGGAGTCTCAGAAGAGAATTGAAGTACTTCTGAAAGCTGAGTGAAGGAAGCTTCTTCAGCTCCTTGTCAGTGCTTACTTTGTGATATCAGACAAAAATAGGGAAAAACTGAGGAAGTTACTGTGAGTATTCATTCTTAATAAAGAACAACTCTGACATCTGGACTCAATTGATTTTTGCTAAGCCGCTTTCTTAACCTCAAAAGACCTGTTTGAGATCGAGTTCTTTGTTTTGAAATATATATGTAACATCTTTAATCTGTTTTTCGTCACTTTCTTTGCTAACTTCACAAAGAAGTTATTGCAGGGACCATGCAAGTGTAAAAAGATAAATTCAAAATTTGTTGCCAGAATTATAAAGGTATTGCAGCTGAGATTACTGTATACCCAGACCCTTTTGATAGCTAATGATAATTTTATTCTGTATATTTGTATCTCTGTGTAGTTTGTTATGGACCAAGTTGCGGCCATATGGGAAGCATTCTTCAGTTTATTGGCTGACTATACAGGGAAATGCAACAGAGTAAGCAGTACTTACGGCTGATTTTAATCTGGGTATTCACATGCTTGCCCTGTACTCAGAGAAGGGAGACGGCTCCTTCAGATGGATTATTTATAGTAACAAAATCAAGTTCTTAACATGTGAAGTTAGCCTTAATGTTCAAATCCTATACAGATTATGATTATAGCCTCCCATATGCTAGTCAGGTGAATGTCAGCTTGTAAGGAAGAGTAAGGAAGAGCTTGCATTTCACAGAGTGACTGAAGAAGTTACTTGCAGGGATAGCAATAACTGCTAGGAACCTCATTTCAAGTTGGGTCCTTGAGTTTTTGCACACTGATAAGTTAGTGTTCAGTGAAACAGGTAAAAACTAAAAAAAAAAAAAAACAAACAGAAAACTAAATAAATTCTTGAAGCTTCAGTGTGTGCATGTGTGAAACACCAAAAAGGGCTCAGCTACATCCACTTCCTTGTGCCCTAGCAATCATAGTAATCTTTTAGATCACTTGCTTACAAGAACGAACTAAGTGGTGTAATTTTTAGTGGAGTTTAAATGGTGCATTGTGATTTGCTAAAAAAAAGTATGTACTGCAAACATAGGCGTCAAATCCTTTTTCAACTGAAGAATTGAGATGAGTGTTGGATAGAAAGGGTTTATATTTCTGAGCAGCTGATGCATTGAACAAAATTATAAAAATGTTTCAGTTGTTGTTTGTTAATAAGTATTTGAAAAATGGAATATACACTGAATATTGGATTATTTCCAGGGCAGTGATAAAAGTTAAGTCTCCTTAGAAGAAAATCATCATTTGATTTTGAAGGCTGAATAACAAGAGTTTTTAGTTATTTCTCCATAGCCAATAGGAGTTTCATAGTGTAGATATTTCAGTTTGTTAACATGATATACATGGAAATTTTGAGGCATATTCACACTCAATGGTTATTTCTATCCCTTGCAGTTGAAATATCTTTGAAAGTGTTAGAGCTATTAAAAGTTACTTCTGTAAGTTGATGAGGGTTTTACAGTTGATTTTTTTTTTAAGTTCTCTGAGGATGATAAAGATGAGGGTCATAGGCAAATGTGGTTTTACTACTGCTTGTATTTCCTTTGCAATGTATGAAATTATTCTTTTTATGTTATTCTGAACTTTAATCTACTGCTGTATGAGGATATCTGTGATGCGGTACATTCTTAAGTAAGTTTCAACAAAGAATTGAAGATAATTCTTTGGTCACCATTATGATTGTTCCATGAAAATATATCGGGGTGAAGGAAAAAAAATAGCTAGGAGTCTTATAAAGTATATATTAGCTCACAAACACTTCATGTTACAGTTGAGTTGATACACAGATAACGGATTTTTTGCATAAGGACTGCTGTCTACAGAGATTTGGTTATTTTGGTATGTATTCTAGGAAATAATGAGAAATAATATAATATTCTGTTTTCATATAATAATTCTTACAAATTCATAGAAATTGTGGACCTCGTTATATTTCTGTTTTAAAAGCATTATTGGGAGGATTGTTTTCTGTGATGAAATGGTTTGAGCAGGTATCTGTTAAATCCTGATTTTGATAAGGCTGGGCTCAGTTACAAGTGTATGAGTTCTGTGAATGGATAAAAAAAACAGAAACAGTAGAACTGATTTTAAGTGCCTTTTAAAATAATAAGATGAAGCTCGTAGTAATTGGATTATGTATTTGCAAGCAGCAGGACTTAAGAGACAGGAGTGAATTATATGCAAAGGGAAATGCCATCTCTTTTAAAAATAAATGAATCCCATGAAATAAAGTAGTGTTCCTCCTTTCTTCACATTTCTTTTTTATCATGAAAGAAAATGGCTATCCTAATTGAGTCTTCTTTCAGATAACTCTTCACTAGTTTGTTGCCCTAGATTTTGATAGTTTATGAGAAGAAAAACTTGCAAAGTGTATTTGATTAATCTTAAGAAAGAGAACTGTTGGAGGAATTTTTAGGTGCGAATTACCATTTTCACATAGGATACCCATAAGGGTATTTTCAGTACATTCATAATTCGTATTTTATTTCTTAATTGTCTGAGTTGTACCCAGGTAATCTTCTTAATGCAATTTATTGTATAAAGTAATTTGTCTGCATTGAGAGTAACACATTCATTAGGCTCCGAAGGTCAAAGATAAAGTTGATTTCTGCCAGTTATCATTATTATTCAAATAGCATGGAATAAATACAATGATTAATATACACTTTTTTTCCCCCCAGATTTCTCAGGGGACAAAATTTTGCTTATTCATACCTTTTACTGTGGCAAAAATGGATTATTTTCCTCACCAAAAACCAGCAGCATAATGCCCATCTGACGCATGCCTCAAGGAACTCTTATTTAAAGTCTGTTGTAAGTAAGTCAAATTATAAACTTGCTTAAAGATAGTGTTAATCAGCTTTGTATCTATTTGCAGCTCAAGAATAGGCAGTCTTAACAGAACTAATCTTAGCAGTCTGGTATTTCACCAGCAGCTGTTTGATCTTAAAGGAAAATATAGGAGGAAATAACTTGCTGTAAAGCAGAGGTTGAGGTTGAGGTGTTTCCTGACCTCTGCATGCCAATACGTCATACCTGTGTGTTCCATCCCTCTCCCTACACCTCCTGTTAAGTTGACTGCAGTACACTGCAAATCGGAAGCTATGGTGTTATGCATGAATAACGTGATCAAAAAGATTATCTGCATTGTAAATGCAGAAAGAGATTGGTCTTCTGCTTTTAAAAGGATATCTTTTCAATACTACTGTTGAAAATACTGAGATAATGCTGATACTGAGACAACTAATGAATTGACTTCTTCAGACTGATAACACACTTCAGTTTTCCAAATGCATGAGCAGTCTAGCCCCCACACATAGTGACTGTACTTGAGAACCCAGCTGGTGCATTTTGTATTAGCAGTCATTAGTGAGTCACTTGTGATTGTTATCTGAAATTCACTAATGCTTTGTATCATCCACCTGCAGCAGGTTCTTTTAGCTTGATCCACATGCTTCCATCCTGCTGGTTAAGATTTATTTCGTTCTTTCTCCTAGTCACTAAAGAAATTAATCATAGTCAGTTTCTTATGATCTTTCTGTATAGATATTAGTGCTGTTTAGTGCAGTGGATCTGTGCATGAGCATTTACATTTTTTAACAAAAGTAGGATTTTTGTCCTGCATTTGCACTGAAACAAAGGGAAGGCTTCAGTTGCTACTGAACTAGCCTCTTCAATATTCCTAGCTTTCCTTCTGTTACTATATCTTCATTATGTCACATTTTAGAAGTGTTGCCCTTATCCACTGGTGATCCAGATGTGCAGTTTGGGGTCCTTCACTCGACTGTGATCCAGTATGTCCACGTCTTTCTTGTGTTGAGGAGCCAGAAATGGGCATAATACTCCAGATGAGGCTCATCAGGGCTAAACAGAGGGGAAAGGATCACCTCCCCTGCTATCCTAATGCAGCTCCAACATAATTATACAGTTGTATAAATAGTATAAAAGCATAAATGTAGAAGAGGTATAAAACATACAATGGTACAGTGTAGGGGCCAGAAAACTGTGAAGAGGGTAGGGTTAGGAACAGTATAATCTGAATTGATACTGAAAAACACTTAATTCTGTTACCATGTCCCACACACTTTCAATTTGTTGGAGTAAATCGGATTTTGCAGGCAGTCCTCATGGATGAGGCTGAGAAGGACCCCACCCTCTTGGGGCAGAAGGTAAATGGTGTTTGTATTCTACCTGGGATATGTACTTACAGAAGGAGGCAACTTCTAAAAAAGCAGAGGCATTCCATTTCTGAGGTTAAATCTAAACAGGTAATTGCACATGGAGTAGGAAAAATACTTGTGTTTCATTTGGGGAACAGTGAAATCAATCACGTTCCAATTTCTTTCACTGTTTATTTCTCTGTAGCTGTGGTACAAGTGAGAGCCAACCAGTATCATCTGCTACCAGAAGGAAATATCCATGATAGTCCTTACCCTTGGCACCTGGTAAAGTTGCAACTGAGCCTGTCAGGAGAAATTTACAGGAAAAGTCTAATTAATGTTTAAAGGTAAACTTTGAGCAATTACAAATAACAAGCATGAAAGTAAAATGTACACTTTTGCTTATGTTGTGTATCATTCAACATCATCCTGTTTGCTTTGCTCGGCACAATTTCTGCAGTGGTGCAGGCAGGGTAGAAGTAGAGAGGTACCTTTAGCATAACTGTTTTGAATGCCAGCTGTCTTAATAGCTTGTCTAGCACCAGCTACTCTTTGAAGATGCTGCTTTAATTTTTATTTGGTATTTCTAGAGACCATTGCCTAGAACCATGGGTTTCACTTTTTCAGGAACAAAAAAGTAGGTACAAAATGCAGGAGGACAGATGTATTTTTGTTAGCTGTGGATTTGGCAGGAAAAATTCCCATGCCAGACATTGTCACATTGCACTTGAGGCAAAACATTATCTGCTTCCTAATGGGTCCCTAGGTGATTATGCCCCCAGGAAAGTACCCTGGTAAGATTGCCCCCCACAGACT
Organism: Aegotheles bennettii; assembly: GCA_013398125.1. Taxonomy (NCBI): domain Eukaryota; kingdom Metazoa; phylum Chordata; class Aves; order Caprimulgiformes; family Aegothelidae; genus Aegotheles; species Aegotheles bennettii. The sequence goes on from VZRW01002111.1 coordinate 1,678,708, forward strand.
GTTTAAAAATGCAGCAAAAAATGTACAGTAGCTACAGTATTGGTCATCAATAAATGACCATAAAAAATAAAATAATAAAGTAAATAAAACCAAACTTACCCAGGGATGTTTAGGAAACTGAAGGACCATTGCAACAAGGCAGAAAAAAAAATCTACCCTGGAGGAGGAGGTGCCATTTCCCTAGAGTTACATGGGCCAAACACCAGATTAGATTCAAGGCTAGTGTTTTTATCATAGCTCTCACAGGCTGAGAAAAACAAAGTGCCAAACAACACAGCAAACAGCAGAAGCTGAAAGTGACTATTAACAAATGCTAGAGTTTGATGTACAAAGCCCTGGAGTTTGCTGACCCCAGCCAGTAACTAAACACCTACCAGTTGTTCACTCACTCTCCTCGCCCTGCAGTGGGATGGGAGAGAGAAT
>VZRW01002111.1:1679175-1706519 GCA_013398125.1 Aegotheles bennettii
GGGGGGGGGATCAAGTGACGCAAAGACAGTCATTCACCACCTCTTACAAGCAGACTGATACCCAGGTAGTCTCTAAATTGGCTACTTTGGAAAGAGTCTGCTCCATGATGTTATATGGTAGGGGATATTCCTTTAGTCGGTTGCGGTCAGCTGTCCTGGCTGTGTCCCCTCTCAGCCTCTTGCCCACCCCCAGCCTACTCACTGAGGGGGCAGAGTAGGAAACAGGAGGCCCTGAGGATCTGTAAGCACTGCTTAGTAATATTGCTATGTTATCAATGTTGGTTTAGCCACAATTCTAGAAAATTAATGAAGAAAATTAACTCCATCCCAGCAGACCAAGTACAGTGGAGAAACTGTAAATTACAGAAGTGGTATTGACAAGGCAAATAAAATAACAAATACTAAGATCTGTTGTATATATGTTAGTAAGTAAGGCCAATTTAAATACTTCCTGAAGCTCAGTGTATGAGCACTGACAGTGATATGTTTGTGCTTTGAATGAGCAGTGCCTGTGTTTAGCTGGATTGGAGTCTTCACATTTCAGAATTATTTACAAGCAATACATAAGAAAAATCAATAAGAATATGAAATGTTAAGAAAGAGAAAACCATCCAGTGTGAGTGATCAACAGCTTCTAGGCAAGGGCAGAGATGGATGACACATGCCATTTATTTTAATACTGTAACTTGAATGTTTTAGCATTTTTAATAGTCTTGTTTGGGGTAGAGAGAAAAAAGTGTGGTTTACATCACTCCAGAGTATATTCTAAAATCCTGTTTCTTTTTCTCCTTGGCAGATGGATGCCTTCTAGCCAACCAGCGAGTCCAACTGCTGCTGCATGTCTGGCAGCATCTCTGAATGATCACATGACTCTTGATATGGATGCAGTCCTGTCAGACTTTGTTCGGTCCACAGGGGCAGAACCAGGTCTGGCAAGAGACTTACTGGAAGGTAAGTGTTAAGGATGCAAATATTTCCTATGTTCACTGCTTGCTTAAAGCAAGAACCTGTCATAAAAAGAGAACTCTGGTCTATGGATACAGGCTTTTTTAGTGTTTTGACTAGTAAGTCAACTCTTGTAATATGCTGACCATAGATTATACTCAGGAAGGTGTTTTCAGCAAAAACCTTAAAGATCTCAGTGTTAGATTGTTGTATTTTAGGTTATTAACAGTCATGCCTTATAAGCATATGTGTCAGGGAGAGGGGATGGGTCTTTTGCTGAATTTTGTCATTTTCAGCTGCCTGAAAGTAGTTTCATTGTACTGTGCAACGCAGCTAAATTTAATCTCAGATTGACTTGTTGTAAAGTGATAGAGAAGCCAGGGATATTTTTGGGCCCCAGTGATTAATACTCATACCTGAACTTCATGGTATGGGAGTCAAATGGCTACATTGAAAAACATGTAAGAAGCCATATCAGAAAAATGACTGAGTCTTTATTTTATTGTAGTTGTTTTAACTTCATAAACTTAAAAGTGGAAAGGCGCCTTTGATATTTGAAAGCATTTTGTAATACTTGCTTTGTTCATTTCTTCTGATGTGGGCTAACAACAATTGTGAAGATGGGAAGTCAGAAATCAGTAGGTGATATCTATGTAAATTGCAAGGCAGTTCTGTGGGCTTGGTACACGCATGCTGGACTTCTTCCCTGAAAGTTGTTGGTTTTTTTTAAATCTTAATATGTTTTAAGAAATTACGTGTCAAAGTAACTACTGAACAGCCACAGCACACACAAGTATTTGTCAGGGTATATATCTCTTTTTTGCAAGAACAATTTCACTTTATCACGTGTATGCTGAAAGTTTTAAATTTTGCTGTAAGTTCTTTTTTTACTCTGGGTTTTTCAGTAATAAGGTGTGTTTTATTATTAATACAGAGGTACACACAATTTTGCAGCATTTCCCAAGTCATCGGTGTTACATGTAATAAAAACATTAGAAAACAGCTATGAATATCATCACTGGCTCACTATATTTAAGAGACCTCTGATTTGTCTTACTGATTTGATCAACCTATCTTTCTAGCCTAGAGTGTGTCTTGGTCTGTTGGTCTTTTTGAAGGAGAATATGAGAGGTTTTTCTCAGCAGTATCGGAACAGATTGTCAGTTGTTGCACTGATAGAGCATTGCCAAAATTTAAAAAAGTGTTCCTACATATCAGAGGTGGTTCAGAAGAGTGAGTTACCTTGTTTTCCTTGCTGTACTTTTTCCTTCCTATAAGGATAATGCTTCCAAATACAGAATAGTATTTTTCTGTATGGTACTTCTCATTTCTGTAAATGAATAAATTCACACCATACATATTAACAAAGAAATAAGCAACTTAATTATTCTGAACAGGTTAACATACATATGCATCTAGCCAAAATTATTTACTCTTACACAGGAATTTATCAAAGTAAAAGGGATTGTTTCTAGTTCTGGACAAGATGTGCTCACAGCAACATTTCAACACGTGGTTGTGGCTGCACTTGGTGTAACAGCTTCTAACACTGGCCGTATCTTGTTCTGGGGAACAGTAATTGATCCCGTGGTTTCTTATTTGTTAAAAAACAAAAAACAAAACAGGAGGGACTGCCACCCTTACAGCATTGTGACTGTCTTTCATAGTTGTCACAGTGTGCAGATGCGCTGGGCTCTGTGAGCAGCACTGAAACCCATGAAGTAACTACTTAAACAATATTCAGAAGAATAACCCCCAGCACCATGGTATACAAGGCTATATGATATACTTTAAAAGTATGTAGACACACATATATTAGTTCTAATTAATCTGGTTGGTTTTGCCAGCTATCAGTATTCTAAAATCAATAATACTATAAACCAATTGCTTTTCTGTCTTAATTTTGATAAGCCAAACATGTTGGTCTCCAAGTCTCACTTTCAGTCTCTGTATTTTCTCGATCATTCAAAACAATGTATACAGGAATGTTTTGGCTATTTTGCTGCATACCTTTCTAGGGCAAAGATTGTCTTTTTGCAATTGCATTGCATATGCTGCTGTTTGTATCTTTGGCCAAGTTTGCTTTCCTGTTGCACAGGGAGCTTGTGGTCAATTCTGTGCTCAGTTTGACCTTTCAAAGTTACCAATTCTAGAATTCTGTGCAGTTGTCTAACTCTTAAGGAGTTCAGATTTCACAAGCTTTCAGTTTTAAAGGCATTATTTCAATGGTATGGGAACTTTGTCATGCACATCTAAAAATGGATGTGATTGCAGACTTTTAAAGCTGCATCAAATGAAAAATGGGTTTGTTTTGCTTAGTTCTGCCTAAGAAATTAATTTTATTTTCATGACACAGCTTTGTCTATGTTCAGAAAAGCCTTGTATTGGTCTAATCAGTCATTCGTTGGTGGATAAAATTGCATTAAAAACTGCTTAGTTTGTGTTTGTTCAATGCACAATTTGTGTTTCATTCCTACTTTTCTATTATTCCTTATTGAGTCTGAAAGGCCAGTTGTGGGTTACCTGCTGCTTGCTCTTTAAGTGATGCAGCTATGTGAACTTACATGTGCACACTTAGTACAAAGAAGGGTATGTGGAGGCAGAAGTGGCTTAGCACTTAACATCACATAGACCTACACTTTACTAAATCATCTTACTGTTTGAGTTTGCTCAAGATTTTCTTGAGTATTGTAAAGAACCTTCCTTCCGTTACAATTTATTCTGATAATTTGGTAGATTTATAAACAGCCCATTTTTGCTGTTACTCAAGATTACAATGTCAGAGCTATGTGTTATGATTGATACATTGATTTTTTTCATTAAAATTTATATAAGTATTCCAAAACTAAGGCCTTTTCCCAACTGTTCAATATAACTGGTGAATTTTATGACTGGATGTGTTTTGCAAATGTACACCATTTGTGCTAAATAATAATTAAGCATAGCAAAAAATATTAGATTTATAGTCATGTAGAGTTATATACCTGGCATATTGTGAAGGATAGGTTATGCATTGTTTTCAAGCAGAGGTTTTGATAGCACAAAATCATTTACCTTATTACTCATATACATCTATTAAATATATACAATCATATGGTTAATCAAAGTTTATTCCACTCTCTGATGTGCTGTGGATGCTTAGTAACTCAGTTTAATGAGATCTTAGAATGACTTTATGGCTTTAAAGTGTGAATACTCTTCTCTCCCCTTTCTGCTCCCTGTTTGTTGTTTTTTTCTTGCTTTTGAGCATCCCAGTAACTGCATGCCCACTTCTAGGATGAGAACCCAAGGTAGCTGAGATCATGAGAAAAATCTTCTTGTGGAGATTATGTACAGCTAATCCAAACAGCGTCTTATCTCTCTCAATTCAGGAAACTCCCATCTACCCTCCTCTGTACTACTACAGATTTTTTCTTGTGCCCACAGTGTGCTGCATGCCTGAGCAATAGCTGAGTGAGCTAATTCTGGGCTGAATTCTCCAGATGATCTGTCTCCATATCGGAATCTGTCTTCCATCAGAAGTTGCAGTACTCTTTGTCTGCTCTGTTAGTTGCTGGCAGTGTTTTGTGTGTAGAACACTTCATGCTTGGTTTTGGTGCTTGTTCTTCTTGGTACATTTCTGTACATTTTCTAAGGAAGGGCTTTTTCTTCCTCTACTCAGCAGTCCTTCGTTTCTGTGTCTGATTGCTGTCCTGGACCACCCAGACTACTTCCATCATGCTTTTCAGTTGAAAGAACAGCTTTCTACCATCCCTGCCAAAATTCTTAGCTACTATTACAGCTGAATTATTAAAATGGGAAGCAGAACTCTTTTAGCTTGGCTATGATTACAAGACTTTGCAATGTTCATCCTTGTTTAGGACTCCAGGGAAGACACTTGGTTGATACTGTTTACACCTTTGTCTCTACTGTTGCAGAGACTTTAAAGTAAGCACCCGTCAGGAATTACCTTTTGAGGCACTTCTACAAATAAGTGTCCTCAAATTCATGGCATCTTCAAGACATCATAAATCCTGATGGTTTTATGTCAACCAAAGAATGATGAGTATGTCCCTATGCAAATAAAAGGACACCAAAGGCTATTTGCTGACTGTACCAGATAATAAATAAAATCGTGCGTTGGGAGAATACATGAGCACCATGTATGTCAGCAAATTCTATAGAGTGGAGAGAGTGACTGTGACAGTTGCTCATCTCTCCTAGTAGCATTTAACTTGGGGGAATGTGGAAACTGGATCTATCATTACACATTGTAATGTTTCAGGAATTAGATATGCTTGAAGCAGATCACTTTGTGTCAGAAACATCTGCTACAGACCTGCAGATCTGAGGTCTTGTCTCTGTGTACTTTCATTCAAAGGGGAAGGAAAACTGTAGAAGTTTGTCTGTCTTCCAGAAAAAGCCACAACATTCAATCAACCTGCCTGAAAACAAGAGCATTCCCATCACTGTAAATCTTTCTTACAACCTTTCACATAAGTCCCTGAGACAAAGGCTTCATTTTGAACCAGCAGTACCCAAGAGCACATTGTGAACCTCTATGTCTTTCTTTTCCTAAGTTTAAAAACACTTCTAAAAATTGCTTTCAAATCTCACATTGAATCTTGTGCACCAGAACAAGATTATTACAAATTCTTTTCCCCTGCATATTCTTCCAAGATATATTGCCACCTATATTTAAACCTATGGTTGTTGGTATTATTATCCTGTCTTTCATGAGTAACTTGCTAGCTATAGGGAACTAGATGGTTGAAAGGCAATCAGATAGTTTAAAAAAGGCCACTGTTTAGGAGACAGAAGGACACGGTTAATTCTGTGCTACTGTAAAAGAGTTTTTCCATTAAATGGAAGCATTCTGTGTTTTCATTAGATCAGCTTCATTTTTGAAAATAGGAACTCCAGAAAAGCAGAATATTCTGTTAGAGTCCACTTGTATGTTTACAGTTGTAGCAAAACTCCACATCAGAATGAAGTCATCTGTTCTACTCAGTCTTCAGTACCTGGGCAATCTGCTTCTGATGCTGTTTGATTGTACAGGTCACCAGTACCACTGTTTTCTGTCTCTTTGCTTTTGATACTCATTTTATTTTCTGTCCAGGCAGAGTATTTTGACAATAGATGCGGCACAGGTAAAAGAAACAACAATTTCCAGCAAAATAGTTTGAAAAACAGCCCGTGCTGCTATATTACTGCTTTGTGCAGGATTAAATTAGGATATGTATTAGATTAGTGTCACAGGAAAACATGAATCAGCTGCTAGACCCTCCAGATGTCATCTTTGTATATGCATGATCGTTAATGGCAGCCAGACCCAAAGGCACCTTGAAGTCAGTGGAAAGACTTTTTTGCCTCACTAAGCTTGTGGAAAATTCTTAAGCACAAACAAATAGGTCTACATGGTAGAGAACTGATTCCTCTTCAGCTGTGTTTGATCTCCAACTTCCCCAATATCCGGGAATGAGGAGGGAATGTCCCTTTTCCTTCTGGATAGCCTAGGTTGGCAACTTGAATCTCCCATGCATAGAATAGCAGTAATGCTTGAGTTGTTAAGTATAACCTACTTAAAATGTGCCTAAGACAGAAAGAACACCCTTAAAGAAAATAGTTTCATCTTTAAAACAAGTTATGCTGTATTTGGTTTACAGTGCCAGGGCTGTAGGTGTGGATGAACGTGGAGATTACTAATAAATCAGTTAGAAAACAGCTTAGTTTTCAGGAAGCAGCAGGTGTGCAGGTAATGACCATTTGAATATAGGGGGAAGGCATAACATGAAATATTTTAAAATGTCAAAAGTATAGAGGAGGATTTAAGTGAAATCACTGGCAATAATAATACAATAATAATTTTAAAACTTAGAAACATTGAAAAGAATCCAAACTGCATAAAAATTATTATATTTAACTGAAAAACTGCCCTTTTACTCGTGTAAATGGTTTCACTTATTTATATAAATGATGTAGTATTTCACCATTATGTAAAAGTAATTGCTGTCTACTTCCAGTTTTCTATAATGCTTAATTGAGGTATATGTATTAATTCAGAAGTCAGGAGATTGGCTTTCCAGTCATGAAAGGTATGCAGTAAAGGACGCTGACGCAATGGAAGATGATAGATACGTAGTAGATGGACATCTCCTCAAAAAAGTGTATATAAGTGGAATTCAAAAAAAAGCATTTAATTAATGGAAAGGGAGAAATTTACAGTTCTGTTATGTGATTAAATGTACAAAGCTAATTCCCCCAAAATAGTCTCTTATTCTGCTCTCCCTCAGACAGTTTCTTTTTTAGTTCTCATGCTGAAGGCTCGGCAAATGGAAGAGGAAGCTGTGCTGCTACCAATGTCTTGTTACACAGAGATCAAAATTGTAATTTCTAGCTGTCTGTTCAGTTTTGAGCGACTTTGCATTCTAGCAGAAAATGGGGCAAATGTTAACAAAATGTCCTTGCTACATTCTTTTCCTTTGAGAACATGGACCAAAATTAAATCTTGTTTTAAAACCTGTGGTCTAATTTTATCCATTTTACATATAAGGTTTTCAGAAGGAATAAAGCTGGTCTTGACTTTCTTTTCTTATCTTATGCCCATTAATATTTGTTAGTCTATATCGTACCAAACGGGAACATAACAAATAGGAACACATATATGCTGTGTTAAAAAGATACAGGACTTAGTCAAGTTCAGCTGAGACATTTAATTAAGACCTCTTGAAGTTGCTTTCTCTGTGAGCTGTGTAGTGTTTTTGCTTTTCTTTCGTTTTGTGAAAGTTTCACATTAATTCTTACTGGGTATTTGTATTGCTTCTGCTTCTTAGACACATGCATCAGCAGTTAATAAACTGTAAACACAGGCTGCATTTGTTTAATTCTGACTAACCTTTCCGTTCTGCATCCTTTTTCTTATCTTTTTGTTCCTGTTTACCTTTAGGTAGCATTTCCTGCCCCTTTTAAAATTTCCTTTGCTGAAGTCCTCTCTCTCTGTTGTTTCCACAAGTTGCCATTCATTGTGGTCCTTACTGTTTAGATCTTTCCTAGTTCCCTTTCTCAAATCCTTTCCAGCATTTTGTTTATTGTTAAATCAAGAATTACTGGTGACCTTTCAAATGTTCTTTTTAACATATTGGAGTAGGTGGATATTTGAAAGTTTGGTGGGGGGTGTGTGTGTGGAGTGCTTTATAGTTGCATGCTTGCTCTTCCTACTAATTAATGATAAATGTCCTCTGGTTTTATTATATCTGATTTAAGAAGTGAAAGACAATAGGTTTATTAACTGTTACAATCCTGCTAAGCTATACTATTTTAGCCAAAACAATAAAAAGCAAAAAACCCGAAGACTAAATAATAGCTTGTTGCTCAGGTCTTACTGCCTGAAAAACGTAAAATCTAGTACTGGTAAAACTAGTGTAGGCTGCTTAATGGGTGCCTGATTTTTGTTATTAGTGAGGATGAGTTTTGATCTGACAAAGCATGTGCTTAACGTTGAGCAAGTAAGATTGCTTATGTGTTGTAGAGCATTAAGAAGTCACTTTCTCCTCACAGCACAGTTCAGTTGAAGACTTGACTAGAGAAAACTGGATTAAGAAAAAGATGAAGCGTTATTCTCCAGAAAAACAAGGGTGAATGCAGCTATCGAAGCACTGTGAAAAAAAAGTTACAATATGTGGTAGTCTTGAAGCAATGAGTTTGAAGCAAAAGTCCAAATATTCTAGTGCTCTTCTGCTTTTAGGTTTCAGCTTTCGAGCTGATCAGCTTATTAAAATGTGGAGTGAGTTTTGGTTTCTTTTATCAAGTGTTTTCTAAGGAGAGGTTGGTGTCCACAGGTTAAGAAGGACAAGAAGGCAAGGTGGAGGGGCTGGGAAAGGTGAAGGAATGACGTGTCTTCTCTGATCACAATGTGATCAGTCCTAATGAGGTCACCTCAGCCTTTCCCTCCCTCAAAAGCTAGATTTAATAGCAAACAGCTTTCCCTGGTGTTTGCTAGAGGTGTGATGCCCAAAGAGTAGTGTGCCAAGGTGAGGATGCGCTCTCTGTAGATCCTGCAGTAGTACTCTTGCATAGAGAATGCTCTTGATCGCTGCCTCCTTTTCACCTTCTTTCTAGCCTTGGATTTGGAGTCCAGTGATCCTATCATGGAAAGCCCTGGCACTGGACACTGGGCTCTCATCCTCTGCCCCCTTTTTCTACTGTTGATGTTTTTATGTCATCCCTGGTTGAGACGCCCTAAGGAAAGCTAAGATTTTTGCATCATGGACCAAGGCCTGAGAAAATTTTATGTCTCAGTTTAGTCTCAGAGTATCAAATGACTTGTAAACCCACTTCTGAACACTTACTTGGACTCTTCAAGTTGTATAGGTCAGAGGTGGGGGAGGGGGAAACAGTCCTCTGTGATGATCAGGAAAAACTGAATCATCTGGAATGCTTCTGAGGTGAGTCCTACTCTTCTGTTCTTTAGCATCTTTTTTTTTTTAACCCTTTACTAATCCAGTTTGAGGTGATAAGGCAGAAATAGATAAGTGGCTTCTTAAGTTATATATTGTTTTATCTAGCTCTTCACTTTTTCTTCAGGCTGACAATACCTCCTGCTCTTATTCAAGCAACTATTATTTAGGACAGAAACTTCATAGTTTAACTGAGTTTATTTTTTAATTTCCCTTTCATGTAAATGCTTGTTGTCTCCGACACTAAAACATCAGTACTGGCCCTCAATCAGAATGTATCTTCCATTCCTCACTCAGTTACACTTTTTTGTTGTTTTTTCCTCCACACTAGAAGCACTTGGTTTTAAAGCAGACACCTTCCAGTCCTGTTAAATTTTATACCTGCTGACTCACATAGCACATGCAGCTATGGAAATAATTGTCCAGTAAGCGTATTCTTTCTGTTGAGTTAGTGAATTAATTTGACTCCAGCATCCTGATCACAATTTGCTACCTGGACTTGTAGCATTGTCAATACTTGGATAACACTGTTTTGTTTAAACCTACATTTCCTAGAATCATATTTGTCACTTTCACTTTATTAAAAAAAATTTTAATTTATTGTCCTTATGGCTGAGAAGATGATTTAAAAAGCATTATTGTAAGAGCCTCCTAAAAATAAGACCAGAGCAAAGCAATCCCTACTCCAAACGCTGGTATGAGATCACATCAATCTTGGGAACACGCTTCTTATGTTTGGGTTGGGCAACTTGATTCAGATGATATATATAGTTAGAGCAGAGCCCTGACTGGATTATAGCCATTGAAGCTGCATGGGATTTTTAGGGAAAAAAAATTAATGTTGGCAGTAACTCAAGCACTTGTTCTAGAATCACTGAAAATTTTCACTGAATTTACATTTTGTTCTGCAGGCTTTCTAATAGAAGATTACAGCATAACATATAATTTTTCCATATCGGCGACATGGTGGTTTATATTATGGACTACTCAGGATGTATATATTATTCTTGCTCAGTGATATTAATTCTCCTTTCACAATTTTGGTTGGTACTTCAAAACATGAGATAGTTTAGCTAAACTCTGTAGGTAGCAGCCGCTTGTGCTGTTTTTTTCCTACTTCAGTTAGGTTTTTGTTCTTTACAGAAATGACTGTAACAGTAAATTACTTTTATTGTATAGAACTGCTTTCTACTATATTTAGCTTATTCTCCTTCATGTAAGCAAATAAGCCGTATTTAACTGCAACTCAGGTAATGTAGCTTCTCAAAGTACATAAAGTGATAACCTTTTATGGCATAATAAATCTTGTATTAGTCAGAATTGGGTTACTTTTGAATTCCCAGAAAAAGTTCCCATGGGATGCTGTGAAAGTCTCATATAATTAGTGGGGTCTTTTTTCTTGCTAGTAAATATTTGTAGTTTTCCAATTAAAAACAAGTACTTGGAGAATGCTGGGACATCTATGTATTTTAACTTAGCAGGATTCTTTGAAAACAACATATAAACATATCAATGTTTTTTTCATCATTATTTTTTGAGAATGACAAGTACTGTTTCACTACCTGTACTAAAGAGACTTTCTTATCTACAGATAAGCCTGTGTTCTTTTATCACTGGTCATAGCAATATGATGAAGTGGGAGCTTGGAAGCAAATTTTTAGAGGGTTCTTTGTTGGCAGGTTTCATGAACAGCTCACATAGACATGAAACCACATTGACTGAATCCTTTCACTGCATGTTTTATTACAAAACACAGTCCTTTGTTATCTGCTTTCTAAAAGACACTTAAAATCTCTGAAAGAGCAAGTTCTCTCTGATGTATAAGATAAAGTGACCTAAAATATTTTGCATTTGCATTCTAGCTGCTCTGCAAAGAGAAAGATAGTTTCTTACTCTTCTGTGCTGTAACACTGATAGTCATATCTTTCCATCATTGCTGCTAATTATTATTTATTATTAATACAACTCTACAGGTGTGATTTATTACTGTCTCATTATTTTATGTTACATTCTGTAGGATTTAGTGTTCATATTAAATTACTAGTTTCTGGAGCCGTTTGACTGGAATCAGAGCAAGTGAAGTCCTGGTGCCTTGTATGATAAAATATCTGTATTTGTGGGTAAGGGGAGAGCAATGAGTCTTTTACCTCAGTGTTAGCAAGGCTTTTGACAGTGTTTCCCACAGTATTGCTATATTTGAGTTAAGATATTACAGTCTGGGTGGGTGGACAACTAGATAGGCAAGTAGCTGTTTTGATGGCCAAGCTCGGAGGGTAATGGTTAATGGATAGCTTTCTAGCTGGAAGCTGGTAACAAATGCTGTACCTCAGGGGTGTATACCTGTTTGAAGTCTTTATCACTGAGGTAACATCAAGTTTGCAGATGACACCTGCTGGGGGGACTGATTGATATCTTCAAGGGTAGAGCTGCTGTTTGGGGGAACCTAGACAGAGTGAGGGAACTGACCAACAGGTACCTCATAAAATTTAACAAGGATGAACACCAAGTTCTGCTCCTGGAAAGGAAGAACCTTACACAATGACACAGGCTGGAGGGCAGCTTGGCAGAAAAAAACTGAAGGTGTAGGTAGCCAGCAAGCTACACGTGAACCAGCTGTACACACTGACAGCTAGGAAAGGCAGCAATATGCTGACTTGTATCAACAGGACCATAGCTTGCAGACCAAGGGAAGTGATTTATACCCCTCTACTCTGCACTCCTTAGACATCTATAATACCATGTCTAATTTTGTCCCTCACCCACAGTCCAAGGAAGGCAGTTATACATTGGGTTGAGTTCAGGGGAAGGCCACAAAGGTGGTTGTGGGCTGCAGCACAAGTCCTCTACAGAGGGACTGAGGGAGTGGGGGCTTGTTCAGGATGCAAACTGGGAGGCTTTGAGGGGATCTAACAGCAGCCTTCCAGTGTCAGTAAGAAGGTTATCAAGGAGTTGATGCCAGGGTCTTCACAGTGGTGTGTGGTGGGAGGACAAGGGACAATGGGTATAAGTTGAAACAAAAGAGGTTCAGAGTGGGCATAGGTCCCAAGAGGACAGTCAAATGTGGGAACAGGTTGCCCAGAGAGGTTGTACAGTCTCCGTCCTTGGCATTTTAAAGACCAAACTGAATAAAGCCCTGAGCGATCTAGTCTGACCTTATAGCTGACCCTGCTTTGAGCAGGAGGTTGAACAAGAGCTTTCCTGAAGTATTCTCCAATTATGACATAAGGAAAACTGAACTATGTATTAAAAAAAATAATAAAAATTTCTGTCTTTATTCATTTGCTGCATACTTTCAAGGTGTTTATCAACTGTGCATTTTTGTTGAGGAAGGAGTGGTTGTAAAATGTTTTATCCAAAGAACTTCCATTTCCTTGCTGATGCTTTTAGTAAAAGTGATTTCTCAATTTATATTTTTAAGTGCATATGAAGATGGTTTCCAGGTTATGAATCTGGTCACATACAGATGTGAGCAGAATGTCCTTTTGCTCTCTGGCAGGCAAAAACTGGGACTTGACAGCAGCTTTGAGTGACTATGAGCAGCTCCGGCAGGTACACACTGCTAACTTGCCACAGGTGTTCAATGAGGGCAAATACTACAAGCAACAGGAGCCAGAGCAGCCTCCCCAGGTGATAAAGGCTGAGCGGCCCTGCCTGCAGAGGCAGGATGACATTGCTCAAGGTAAGAGCTCTTTTCCAGGGCTTTTGTGGGCAAGCAGCTTTCTAGCTGGTCTACTTGTGAGTTGTGCTTGACTGCAGGGAGTTAGAAGTCTTTCACCATCAGCTTGTGAACTGTGTCATTGTGATGGGATTCAGAGTTGCTGCTGGACCTACATTTCAGTGTTTCAGTTGTCATGTGCTTTGCCCTCAGTTCTGCAAGTTACTATTTTAATATGTAATTAAAGTACAAAAATATGTTGTCCCCCAGCAGCCCTGCAGTACATATAAAAGAAATTAATTAGAGGCTGTCACAGACCACTGTTGTTTTTAGTTTGTATTGAAACCATAAAAAGGTTAAAAAAATCCATATTTCAATCTTTGCATTTCTTTCTCACAGTATGTGATGAGGGTGTATGAAATCTATGCATAATTTTCAGCTTCAAAATTTTGTTCTCTTACAGTTGCAGAGAAGAAAGGACAACCTCCTATGCCCCAACAAATAGAAATTGAACCCTTAAGAAAAATTAGTTGACTACCTGTAGCTATTGATTTCCAGTACAGGATGATAAGCATTGGAATTTACTTTATTATTTGCAGATCTTTTACAAAAGTTTTGTTTCAGATATATCTCTCTCAGACTGTTGGAATGCATTTTTTTTAATATTAATTTAACAAGGAACTGTAGTTTGCACCAAAAATAAATCTATGGATCCGACAGCTTGTCATGTAGGGAGGTAATAGCAGGGGTTGGCTTTCTAAGCAATCAGTGGAAGGAACAGAAAGTCTTCCCTTCTGCTGGCGGTTCCCTCCTATTAAACAGGAAATTGCATCAATACTTAGGAGTGTCACTAAAGCTTTTTTAAAATTGAAAACTTTAATTGGTAGAAAAGGAACTGTAGCTGATAAAACTGTGTCACTTCATCCTCATTAGGATATAGCTCACTGTAGAATTTCATGTTATTAAACTGCCCCGTTTACACTGAAATGGCCATTTGATATTTTAGTGGGTGTAGTAGGTAGTGTGGGGTAAGTCTGGCTTTAAATGCCTGGACTGACAGTAACTTTGCTACCAATTCAATTCATAACTGACTTCATCATCAGAGAGCCATCTCTGACTGGAAGTTGAAACTGGAGTGAGGAGGATGTCCAGGGAGAAGCAGAGAAGGGAAAGGAGAGCCTTGTTACTGACCAAGTACTTCAAGCGGAGGATGCAGCCAACAAGTGAGGGCTGAGCTGTGGTGGGAAGGGGTGATGGAGTGGTAGCGAGGGGACATCAAACCAAAATGCTATCTTATACTTCAATTCCCCGTTCAAAAATTATTTAGCTGAGATGTACAGGGAGAAGAAAGAAATGCAAATGTAATCAAATCTTCCCCCTCCCCATTAGGATATTTTAGGGAGTGCAGTATAGCTCTTAAAATTAAAAAAATGTTGATCCATTAAAGAAACAAAAGTAGTAATCATTAGTCAGTTTGAGGTGTTTTAAAAACACTATTAGCTTAAGTGATAAGCTGTATTTAAGTAAACTTTGAGAATTTCTGAAGGCACAGAAGTACAGAAACTTTTATTTGAACATAGCATTGTGCATGTTTAAGAGTAGTTTATGGTAGTATTTATGAAGCTACAGAGGTGAACTTGCACCAAATAGTTTTTTACAAAAGCTCCCAGTACAATAAGGTACCCATTTCCTCAATGAAAATATTATCTAACTTACTATTATGTAAATCCCATCAGCAAGCCTTTCACATATTCAGAAATGTAAGAAATTCCATAAACATCGTGTCAGCTCACTAATAAAACTCAGTAAAAAGCCAAGGAGACTTTCTAGTATTAATTTAACATAATCCCCATTGCAAAGGATGGCTAGAGAGAGCTCAACTCAGCAGAGACCTGAATTCAATCTGTTTGAAGCACAGAAAGGCAGTGGTGCCCTGGTTCTAAGAGTGCCACTTCTCAGATGCAGAAAGAAGCCTCATGCTGAATGTTTAACTTCTGAGAGAAAGCTAGTAACATTTGATGAACATAAATTTTAAGCAGTTACAGAATGTTCATTTCAGTTTTTTTAAATGTAAACCGGGAGTACAGGGCAGAAACTAAATAGAGGGAAAATATCTCTATCAGTTTTGACTGAATGATTCATGGTTTAAGCACTTGAAGAGTACTTCTGTTACCCATTTGCTGATACCAGAACTGAGGCCATACAGTAAAGTGAAATGATATAACGGGAATATTTTGTTCCTTTCTTAACAGTATAATGCTTGTTTTGCTTTAATGACCCTTTACTGTTCCTTATATAACATTTGTCCACAGAGAAATTCAGTAAATTACAGGATATTATATTGGCTTATAGTTGTTTTGGTACCAGGCTTGTTAATTTCATCATTCTTTTTGAACTATGTATTGTTTCTTGGATCAGGATTTTGGAAAATACATATGCATGAAGACTGAGTTTGTCTTAAATACAGCATAAGGATGTTAAAATTTCTTTTTTTTTTATATATTGTTCTGAGATTAAAACAGTCTGGCATGTTTGATGTGAAGTGTTAGTAAAATGCTGGATTTCTTGATTCACGAGAAGTCAGTTTAAATTCAGAGTTCAAAACATTAATTGATTGCAATTCGTCTGCCAGTAAATGTTTCTTCTGATCTGTCGCTGGAAACTTGAGATACATTAATTTTAATTTTTTTATAGAAATACTCATCTTTCATGTCTCCTTACTTTTACTGGCTATCTGTTTTGCTAGAAGGAGAGTGAAGTTCCTATGCCTTGCTGTAGGATCCATAATAAGAACTAAGTGATCCTTTACAGTAGGGAAATGACCCAAAACAGGTAACAAACAAGAAGTGGAATAAATTCTGAAGTGAAATCAACAGGCATGCGCCAGACTTGGTATTGACTGGTCTTTTATGTAGTCTTATAGCTTATAATATCTCTTCGATTTCTCTACAGAAAAGCGTCTTTCCAGAGGTATTTCTCATGCCAGCTCAGCCATAGTCTCCCTTGCTCGATCACATGTAGCAAATGACTGCAGCAGTGAACAGTTTCCATTGGAGATGCCCATCTATACATTCCAACTACCAGACCTTAGTGTGTACAGTGAGGATTTTAGAAGCTTCATTGAACGTGACTTAATTGAGCAGGCAACAATGGTTGCTTTGGAGCAAGCAGGTGGGTAAATGCTTCAGATGTCAGCAGCTGGGCAATCTGACATTTGGGTTGACATTTCTAATCATTCTTCATTTCTGGAGCTTGTGCATCCTGCATAGGAAATAAATGCCAGAGAGTAAAAGCAAATACTGTGCTCTTTGCAAAACTGCATATACCCTGATACTCTATTTCTTTTAAAACACTATAGAGAAAACTGTCAAATTTACTTAATAAGGCAAGTGAGGGAGCAGGGAAAGGAGGACTGATGGGGAAGTCATGCACTAGAGAGGGATGTGAGTCTGGGTGGTTGGAGGGGGGTTGGTACTTCTAGTTTTCATGAGGAAATTACATTGCAATGGCTAACAAAGGAAATATCTTCAAGTTCTTTTGCAACTTGAGAAAATAGTTTTAAAATACGTATTTTACGTATTACTATTTTTGTAAGAAGCTAAATAATTGTAAAGTAATATTTGATTATTGCCATGAAAAAAGTGAAACAATTTAAAACTAATTTTAATTCAGATTTATTAGTGGTTTAAAGTTTAAAGTCAGTTTTGAAAGATATGGAGAAATGTATTTAAAATTAGTATCTGTGCCTTATGAAATAAGAAGTGTATTAATGAACCATGAAATGAACACATCTACGTAGTGAAATGCCCAACTCTGGTGATATAAAGGAGTTATAAAATCAGATTTCATGGCTGTCTGTGGAATATCAAATAGCCAGTTGTTTTCTTCTGTTGATTGCTGTACTGTCTTGTGTAATGCTATGTATTCATCTGAGAGTTCATTCTCAAGGCTCAGTATATAGTCATACTATGTATCTCTGCTAATCTGGTGTCACATTGAGTACTTATCATGTATTGTCATACGCTAATTTTTTGGCTTCAGTATTTGAAAAGCAACACGTACTTAGATAATAGCATCAAATAATAGATACTTAAGAAAACAAAACAAAAACAAACAAAAAAAACCCCAAAACAAACAAACAAAAATGACCAAAAAATCCCAAACGGTATTCAGAAGGCCACCTTCTGGAAAAAATAGCAGTATAAAATAATGCAGAAATGCTACCATGCAACTATGAAATATGAAAACTGTCAGCTACCTATCAATAAAATATGTTTAGTTTCTCTAGGAACCAGCTAACACAAGGAGGACAGGGAAAAAACAGGATGGCTCTTTCTCTAGCAGCTCTGCCAGACACTCCAGATTCCACAGGGCTATCAGAAAATACCTTCCTACGGTATCATTGTTGACCTACGTGCTTCAGTGGAATTACAGCCTTTAAAGTCAGTTAATGCAAGAGCACAAACAAGAGGATCACAGTGGTTTTCTGACCTTAAAATCTGAAAATATCTGAATTTAGAACTGACATCTTATTCTAATTCATACAGGCTTTGAACTTGAAATAGGGCTGCAGAAACTACTGAAATTTTTGCCTCTTGGCATTCCTCTCTCCAGTTTCTCTGAAAATTAGAATAAATAATTTATTCTTTTCTTCACGTTAATTTAACTGGGGCAGTAACTTGACTCACACTGGAAAAGTCCCTTCCTCCCCAGAGCCTCTTGCATCCTGGAAAGGGGGGTGTTTAGACCATTGTGGTCCTTGTGGTTCTGATTGCAGGTATTCTTGTAGCCTACACAGACATAGTGTACTTATGTCAGCATTGACTCTAGGTGACCCTGCTCCGGCAGGGGGGTTGGACTAGATGATCCTTCGAGGTCCCTTCCAACCCTAGAATTCTGTGATTCTGTGATTCATTCAAATAAACTGGAACTTCCTGGGAAAGAGTTGTTCAGTTCAAGTAAGTTAAACAAATCAAACAGTGAATGTTTAAGAAAATCATGTAGACTTCATGTAAACTGACACTCGGTTTCCTTTTATTTCCTGCCTATTTTAGACATATTGTTGTCTGAAATGGAGAGTGAATTAATAGGAGAGTCACTTAGCATTAGACATTTTAATGTCTCCTACCAACAGAGGGGCCAGTTTGACTATGGTTTGATCAATGACATCAATACATTAATAGATAAGGTGAATTTCCTGCAATGAGCCTACAATCTATTTAAAAAACCCCCAAACCCTACAGACAGTGGCTTCTGTAGCTGAAGTTGGGGATATTGTTAAAGAAAGACAGAGGTAGGTGCTTGCACTCAAGGGCATGGATTTCAAGAGAAAGGGGAAAAAAAGCTGATTAGGCAAAAGGAGGAGGAACTTTGTTAGGAATATAGAGCAGCTTCCTACTCACCAAGCATAGATTTATTAACAGACTGTCGCACATGGTGTCTAGAGTGTCCATGTGAGCTGGATGTCTATCAAAGACTGTAAGGTTTTTATATTCTCTTTTTACAGACTTAGGCACTTACTACCACTGCATCTATATATGAAAGGATGTTCAGATTACATTCTAGCTGTATAGAAACTCAGAGCAAAATTCCTGCTTTATTCAAAAATGCTGTGTGAGATTATAAAGAAAAGGCCCAGATAAAGGCAGATTTACTCTCTGCTGTTGCTGTATCCTCTACTCTGTATGATTGCTTTCTGAATATTTCTCTTAGAGGATAGAATTCATAAAAGCATTTTGGGATTTTGTGTATCAGCTGTTCGTTATTGCCTGCATTGGAATGAGGTCATCTTGTAAGTCATTTGCAGACTGATCTCTGAGTGCTTTTGCAGTAATCAGTGTGGTTCTTCGATGGAGGATAGCTCAGATAGTGATAATATTAAATGAGGCTTGTGTGAAAGGAATTTTATAATTCTAAATATTTTGCTGCAGCAAGTTGATTTTCATTATATACACTTGTTGCCCTGTGTGTCATTAATGTGTATGCTGACATAAAGAGATATCATGAAAACTTCTGCTGTACTGATGAGTTCAAAAAACCATAGTATAGGCAGAAGAATGGCTGGTCTAATGCAGTGTTTTTAATGAAAGGAGAAAAAAACTTTCTACTGCAGTGCTGAAATATAATTCAATACAAAAATTAAAAGTAAACTGCACGAACTCTCAGGAATATTGTTTTCCTACAGTTTTCTTTCTGTGCTCAGGTTTGTGCTTTCCATGAAGCATTTTATACAGCTATGTTTTGAAGTGTAGGTTTCACATCCTCAAAACCAAATCCACCAAAATTCTGTTAAATTAAAAACACCGAAAACTGTTAAAAATTAAGCTTTGTTAAAGAAAAATTGATGCCTTTTCAGGTTGTAGAAATATTTTATTATCCTAGAATTTGTATCAGATTTTCATGTGGTATATGCAGGGTGCTGAGATAGCAACCATTATAATTATGAGAGAACTGTATTACCTGATTTCCAACCTTTGAAATCCATGCTTGTATAATTTACTTCTAATATGAATGACAAATATTGTATCACAGAGTAGGATGAAGTGCAATAATGTCATAGAAAGCCATCTGTCTTGGCTTATGCGAGAAACAAATGAAGAAAAGCAGTAATATTGGATCTGCAGTTACCTGCAGATAACTGAACTTGGCATCAGTTATTTGCAGCCAGTTAGGCCTCATCATGTATTTCTGTGCCATCTTATTTTATCATCTTTGATTTACATTCTGGTCAGCAGCTTCTGTGGCAGAGTCTGTGCTGCTTAGGCATCAGGCTAAAAGAGAAGCATTTACTTGATGGCTCAGTTATACTTATTTCTACATGCAGAGCACAACATTACATTTCAAGAACATCAGTAAATATGAACAGCCTTGCAAATGCTACTGATTTCATCATCTAGACTAAAAGAGAGAGCTCCTACAAGAAGGTCCTTTCTTTCAAGTACAGAAATTGTATTGGTAAATCCTTCATTTACTCAGTTTAAAGAGTAAGCAGTCAAGTAGGCACACACCAATCAGAGTAAGAACACACTTAGTATATGAAAGGACTGAAACTGTAAAATGTAGAAGTAGCTCTGCTGAAGTTTGAATTTGAGGTTCCTGCATCCATTCATTGCTAATTGTCTGACTGTTCTTGAAACTTTGTTCTTTTAAGATTAGATTTGGTGAGAAAGTAAGAAGCAAGATGAAGTAGGGGACCAACAGGGGGAGGGAGAGTGAGAAATGGACCTAGTTTGCCCATAAATACTGTCTTTATTGAAGCAGACAGAAATGAGGCTGAGGCAGAACTGTTTCTGGTTTTCATTTAAGCTCCGCTTTCCTGCTGTTTACCTAAAGGGATCCACTATAGCTACTAAATTTGAAAAATTAAAATGCACCACTTTTTTTTTGCTATAATTTATTGCATTTCTGCTAGTTTTTTAGTCAGCCATAAGCTTTGTGATGTTAACCAAGCCCACAGACATTTTTTGCATAATCTACTTGAAAGCAGATCCCTTTTATAGAAACCTGCTGTTATTCAAAAGATTCATAAACACCAGACTTTGACATTTATTACCAATAGCTGCTAGTTAATCTGCAAAGCAGTACCACTCATTATTCCCCTAAGTCCTAAAGTCTGTCTGATTTAGGTCTTGTAGCTGTGCTTTAAGCAGCACCTTGGCCTCTTATCACTGAATATGATACCACCAGAATGTACTGCAAAAAAGAGGTGGCAGGTTGTTATTTCACAGACCACAGACACAGGAGTTGCTAAAAATGAGGTCTTGTTATTTTGGATTTATCTTTTCCAAAGGCTATCCAATAGCACTTTAAATTAAGCTTCTTTAATGCATATTTAATTTATAACTCAATAAGCCTAGTCTGAGATGTTGGGCTTTTAGAGACTAGCTGCTGAAATCATATGAGGATTACCAAATGTGCTTAGTTATTCATCTGCTGTTCATCTTTACAGTATAGTAACTCTCATCTCACATTGACTAATTGAAATTTGATTACACAGTTCCTAGTACTTGATTGAGGGCACATATTAAATATCATTATACTATTATTTTGCACAATATTTATTACCTGCCATTACAAATAAACTTCAGTATAATTTTGTAATGAAAACATATTAATGGCGAAAAGTTTTTTTCATTGCTTGAACTTATTTCTGTTTTGGGACATTTAACCTTAAATGCAAGACTGACTGTAAAAATGTATAGATACTATTTCCTCTCAGCTTGCAAGTAAAGGAACCAGGGAAGAAGTTGTCTGTAGAAGAGGACACAAAAAGAAATGGAGTCACCAAGGCTTGCCTGTTGCATTACTCATTCGATTATTCAATTGTGCATTTGACTTTCCAGAAGTCTTGGGGAATATATCAGCTGTACTCATCATTGTTAATCATCTGCTCTTCCTTATCCCCAAAGATGTTCTAGAATTAGTCACATTCTCTTTCTTTATATTAGAAATGTTCACATGACCATTTAACCAGGACTTAACACTCCAGTAAGCTACCACACAGCAACCTGTGTACTTGGAATTATGTACTTCCAGTGTTGGCTTTGGCACTGATACTCCTCATGGTTTTATTTGCTTCATCTAGATACATCAAATATCTGTCCTCTTGTCAGTCCTTTTCATAATCCATCTCTGTTTTGTAATCTGTAAAACATGCTTCATGTAGCAATGATGTGGTTCTCCAAGATGTTCTTAAAGACAAAAACCACATGCTATCCTAGACCTTGGGCTGTGCATTTGGTTTCACTTTAAGTCTCTAGTAGTTTAGCTGTTGATTTTAGTAGGTCTAATCATGATTTAGACTATGGTAAACGAGAGGAGAATCAGCTGTTGAAATAAAATCCATCTGATTGAAACAAGAGTACTTTACTTAGTAAACTTGCCTAACAGTAACGTATCTTGATTAATACATACATATCACTTTGGTATTTTGAGACTTTATTACTGTAACATAATCGCTTATCTGTGCATGGGAGGCCAATGTCGATTACATTTGCGATATCAAGAATTATAATAGTATTTAGGCAATGAACTCCTTGGAAATCCATCCCCTAATGCAGCATATAAGAATGGAAGATGCAAATTAATTAAAGGTGCTCCTTATTCCAAATACATTTAGAGAATAGTTGAAGTTTATCTGCTTCTTATTTCTAATCTTTTCAGCTTTCACTTCTGACATTACATTTAAGTTTCTTTGGCAGAAAGGGTGTTCATGATTAACCTTCAACATTACACATCATTGCTGTATGCCTGTACATGGTACGCATCCTGCTTTCCTATCCACACCATTTAAATAGATTCTTTCTTTTCAGGGCGATTAAATTGGTGGTCTACAGTTTGTACAAGCTGCAAACGTCTTCTTCCCTTGGCTACAACAGGTGATGGAAACTGCCTCTTGCATGCTGCATCTTTAGGTAAGGGAGGGTCTGTACATGAAGACTGCCAAAAATGTTTACCACTCTTCTCTGTCCCCAGCAAAAGCTCAGAAACACATGGGATGCAAAGACTTCCATTAAAAGCCTGGTTCTGGAGCAATACATTCTTCAAATTTCACTTATTGTTTACTTTAGGCATGCTTGAGGGATGAAGGTAAAAGTTCAATCAGGTTATAAAGGAAGTATAATTGGAACAGTATCAAATATCATATATCGTAAACACTAGTGATTTGCATCTTCCTTACAGAGCCCAGCCTAACAGCTCTGGAACAGGCAAATTCCAGGTGCCTTCTGCAGGATTTATCCTGTCCTCGCTGTGGGCAAGAAATTGCATTAATTTTCTGGCTATTGTTAAACAGATCTTGTGTTACCTTCAAGAACGCAATAGCTAGCTGTTATCTCTGTTGCTTCCTTGTAGAGGGGTGAATTAAAATCATTTCCAATCGATTAATTAATCATCAATGCAAGAAGCCTTTCTTCTAATCAAATAAATAGAAACCTATGAAGCTGAAAGTCTTTGACATGCCTTCTCTATACTTAACCCATCATGAGAAAACATATTTTTGTTGCAGTTGCTAAAAACTTCAGCCAGCAGAACTACAAAAGGTGACTTTTTAAAAAATGCTGGGATTTTCAGTATTTTGGAGACTTTTCTTTTTGAAAGAAGTAGTAAGAGAAGAGCTTTTGCTGTTTCCAAGGATGCTTTTATCTTTGTCCACTTCATTTTTAATTAGGAGAAATTGTATATTATTTACAGCAAACGTTTGGAGTATTTTCACTTGTAAAGCCTTAAATAAACATATTTAATGCCAGCAGCTGACAATATGGTAATTGAAAAGTGCTATGGGCACGTGTCTTGGTGAGAGCTTTGCTCTCTTTTGCTGTAGGTTACTATTCTCAGCTACATGAAGACATTTTATTATCTTAAAATGAGCTTGAAAGCCTGTGGCTGGCTGTATTTTTAGACTTCCAATTATCTTGAATAATCATCTCTTTATGTGGATGTTGAAGCCAAAGGAAATTTACCATCATGCTGTGTAAGAGTGGAGGCCTTTGGGTGTTGGTATAATTTCCAATTTGCAAGAGTTTCATCAGCATTCTTGTCTGCAAGGTCTGTTGGCAACTACAGCTAAAATCAACCTGTGCATTGAATATTCCATTGCTTGCAGCAAAGTTGGAAGTTGCCTGCAAGCAAACACTGAAACAACTCAAACCCTTAGTCATTCCTTAATCAGAGCTAAAACTTTATTAGAATTCCCTCTTGTTCATTAGCTTATCTATATTGACTGTTTCTTTAGGAAGTGCTGAAAATAATGAGTGCATCATTTGCCAAGGAGAATCTTAAATAATGTATAAACGATGCTTATTTTGCTATTAGAGCAGTATTAATTGTATTAGTACTTACTATTTCTATTTCACTGTAGCTTCTTTAAAACTGAATGTTATCTTGTGCTACTTCAGGGATGTGGGGATTTCATGACCGGGACCTAGTTTTACGTAAAGCACTCTATACTATGATGAGAAGTGGAGCTGAAAGGGAAGCACTGAAAAGAAGATGGAGATGGCAACAGACCCAGCAGAATAAGGAGGTCCGTATGCTCCGAAGACAGTCTTTATTAATGTCATTTAGGGTCAAAAGTGTTCTTCTGAAGTTCAATGTGAAAGTTTAAATTGCTGTCAAATTCCTTGTGCTTCCATTCTGCATGGGGAAAGAAATACTTGTATTCAGAATTTTTGTATCAGAATGCGAGTGTGTTTGTAGCTTTGTGGGCATAAATATGCACAGTTTTGTGCCTTTGAAGCTCTAAGATGAGTTAGGAACCTCTTGAATTTTGGCTGCAAAATCAAATGTCTAAATTAGCTATTGCAAGTATTATAAAATAAGTGGATGAAGTCCACAAAAGAAAGAAAATCCCACTTAGGAAAGATTCCCCAGAACTGTGATTTAGGATTCTTAAAGATGTGACCAACTACTGAGTGGATGTTTCTTAACTAAAATCTGTAGATTTTATTTAACTGTTGATGAATAGCTATACTTCAGCATGTGTTATTTCCTGAAGCTATCCATGCCTAAACAGTGGCAACAGGCCAAGATATTAAACCCTATCGTGTATGAAGTTCAAAATAAGTTAAATACTACTATGGAACTCCACTTAAACTTTGTACCAGCATAATTGTAAAGGTATTTCATTCTCTCCCATAGTCAGGTTTAGTGTATACAGAAGAGGAATGGGAGCGGGAGTGGAATGAACTGCTTAAACTGGCATCAAGTGAGCCTCGTACACATTTCAGCAAAAATGGAGGCACTGGTGGTGGGTAAGTTTAGAGTATGACAAAATCTTTTGGGTTTTATTCTCAGTAGGAAAACAATATAGCACAAATGAATGAAGATGTTTATAGGACCATCAAACTGCCTTTCCAACTGGTTGTGATTTATTTTTTATTTTCTTTCTCCATGGTAGACTATAATTAAACATCCCATTGTAATATTTAGCATTTTGATTAAGTTTCCTTGTACGGGTATCACACTAACTTCAGGTTATTTTGCATCCAAAAGAGTCTGGATTTCATAAATCCTAACTTCTTGATTTCTAGCACAAGCATGTTGGCAGTAGCATTTAGCTTCAAGGAGATGAAGTACCTCGTCTCACTGAAGATACGTAGCTTCTCGTTTGAGGAAGACTTAGTAGAAAGACAGCCACTGCTCAGATATTTTCACTAAAACATGGAATGATAGCATATCATCACATCTTCTAATAGCATTCTAGAACAAAGTAGTTTGTGCCCAGATATCACCTTTTCTGTGCACAGCTTTAATGCCATCTTCTCATATTCATACATTTATTTAATTCCTTTTTTGCTTTGTAGTTCAAATTGAAAATCTTCAGAGAGATCTTTTTTGAGGGCAAGTCACCAAGTTACTCTTCACATTTTCTACTTTTAAAATGCTGTTAACTCTAAACGTACAGGAGGCAACATAATATTTTTGGTATTAAAGCTGAAGATTAAATATTTTGGTTCAGTGTCTTTTTAAACAGAGTGTAGAATATCAAGTTACACTTTGCAGTCTCATGAAACCCTTCTGAAAAGTCAATAAGCATTTTTTTTCAATCTTTGAACAGTTACAAAAACCTTTTAACTAAAAATTATGATAAATAATATTGCACTGATAGAACACTCGCCCTTTCTTTGACTATTAAAGCTTTTATTAAGCCCATGTAACATAAACAGTGCTCTCAAACACAGGAATTATTTTAAGATTGTAGGGAATATTAATTTAAAATTAAATTTCTTGTGTTACCTATTCAGTAATTGGAATACGTGTTTCAGAAGAGTGGGAGTATGAGTGACAAGGAACAGCTACTGCAATGTGTTGGTTCACTAAAGTTTCAACTATTGGGTCGAGTTGGTTTAAGAAGTTTCTGTGCTGTGTCTTCCAGAGTTGATAATTCAGAAGATCCAGTGTATGAGAGCTTGGAAGAGTTCCATGTCTTTGTTTTAGCCCATATTTTGAGAAGACCTATTGTTGTAGTAGCAGACACAATGTTACGAGACTCAGGGGGAGAAGGTAAGAGTATTTCATTAGAAACTTATGCATCTGTGTAAGTTGAATCAATCATAAACTATCACAAATTATCTGAGTGTTTATGGGATAGCTGCTGCCTTTGCAAAAAAAAAAAAGGCAGAAGGCTAGTCAATCCATTTCTATTAAATCAAAGTAAAAAATACAGGATATTTATGAACTGATAGTGTATTTACTGTTGATTATTAGAAAATATCCTTCTACCTAGAAGTATTACAAGAAGATACAAATCTGCGAACGTGTGACAGTCATTAAGGTTATTATAAGACCTTAGTATCTTCTTGCTAGTAAACAACAACTAGAGGAAGGAAAATATATTTAAGAGCAGAATGTTTTTATTATTGTTCTTAGTATATTTCCTGATGTTTTTATAGTGAAATTTTACCTGTTATGACTGTTTTCTGCATTGATTACTGCACTTCAGGCTGCTCTCCTGAAGCTCTGAAAATGCTGTAGCACAATTGTTACATACAATGGAACCAACATTATTGTCCGTTCTTCGACACAGTTACAAAAAAAAAATTACTCTCATTTATCTTTGCAGCGTTTGCTCCTATACCATTTGGAGGGATTTATTTGCCACTTGAAGTTCTACCTAACCGATGTCATTGCTCACCTCTTGTGTTAGCCTATGATCAGGCCCATTTCTCTGCTCTTGTTTCCATGGAACAAAAAGATCAACAGAGAGAACAAGGTATGCTATAAACACAAAAACCCAAGGGTGTTTATTGAATACAATGCACAAAGTACTTTCTTCTACCTGTAGGTGTATTTAGCTATCAGAAAGGAAACGGTATCCACTAAATGCAATTGCTGCATTCTTAGGAGTCACAGAATCACAGAATTCTAGGGTTGGAAGGGACCTTGAAGGATCATCTAGTCCAACCCCCCTGCCAGAGCAGGGTCACCCAGAGTACATCACACAGGAACGCATCCAGGCGGGTTTTGAATGTCTCCAGTGAAGGAGACTCCACAACCTCTCTGGGCAGCCTGTTCCAGTGCTCTGTCACTCTCACAGTAAAGAAGTTTCTCCTTATATTCACATGGAACCTCCTATGCTCCGGTTTGCAACCATTGCCCCTTGTCCTATCATTGGTCATCACTGTAAAAAGCTTTGCTCCATCGCCCGGACACTCACCCTTTACATATTTGTAAACATGGATGAGGTCACCCCTCAGCCTCCTTTTCTCCAAGCTAAAGAGACCCAGCTCCCTCAGCCTCTCCTCATAAGGGAGATGTTCCATTCCCTTAATCATCTTTGCGGCTCTGCGCTGGACTCTCTCAAGCAGTTC
>VZRW01002111.1:1707036-1762700 GCA_013398125.1 Aegotheles bennettii
AGATAAACCACATCTACCGCTCTACCGTCATCTATCCACCTAGTTATTTCCTCAGAGAAGGCTATAAGGTTGGTCAAACATGACTTACCCTTGGTAAAGCCATGTTGACTACTCATAATGACCCCCTCATCCTTGATATGCCTAGAGATAGTGCCAAGAACAAGTTGTTCCATCACCTTTCCAGGGATGGAGGTGAGGCTGACCGGTCTATAGTTACCCGGGTCCTCCTTCTTGCCCTTCTTGTAGACTGGAGTGACATTTGCTTTCCTCCAGTCCTCAGGCACCTCTCCTGTTGCCCATGACTTACCAAAGATGATGGAGAGTGGCTTAGCAATGACCTCTGCCAGCTCCCTCAGCACCCTTGGGTGCATTCCATCCGGACCCATCGATTTATGGATGTCCAGATTGCTCAACTGATCCCTAACCCAATCCTCATCTACCAAGGCAATCTCCTCCTTGCCACAGTGCATAGCCAGATTTTGAACTATCAGAATGCAGCTGAGAGTTTAGAGCTACAGCTTTTTAAAAGGAGCATCTCTGACAGCCAGGCTGTTCATAACTTATAACATTTATACTCTTAACCACATAGCCGGATGTCAGGAGCAGATCTGAAGCTGTTTGAACTACTGCATGTACATACGTACCTGTTTAAGCTGCTGAGAAACTGTCTTGTGGAGGAGAAAATATGTCTTATATTTGTGAAATGTGTGTGGTCAAATAAATACTGATGTGAAGTTCTGCTTGACATATAGTTGTTTATCAATCATTTTGAGCACTACTATAAATGTATATAAAGAGAGAAAACATGCTAACATCCTCCTGTCTGGAAAGGATTTAAAACATATTTTGACGTGTCTTCTTTTTGCCAGCACATAGCTGGCATTCTGGTGGCCCTCTTGTTTTGAAATCCACATCATCCGATTGAAAGCTTATAAATACTTCTGTGTTCATGCAGGGTATATTTATGCAGGTGTTTTGTGTCTTTGTTTATGTAAAATAAAGACCAGTTCTCAAGTGCCCCTGAGACTGCTTCACTGAACTTAGAGCTTCCCCCGCTCCTGCGCTTCGTCAGCCTGTCAGCAGTGAAATGGCTGCCCACAATCAGTTTGCAGTAACAAGTGTGAGCGGTGGGATGGTGGTTTTTAACAGCAGTATGTCTGTGTCAGCATCTTATTTTACTAGTATTTTCAGAAATAGTTGAAATGTTCTTCTTTATAGAAGATTAATAATGACATGAGGTATGAAGATGAGTGCTGGGAAACGCTGTGACTTAACACAGAAGGCAATACACCCAGCTGAGGAATGGCACGAAGGTCTCACTGTGTGTCTTAAAACTGCCGTGGTCGAAAGAGTTGCAGTTACTTTTGACATACCCCATCTGTTGGCATTAAGACCAGTACATTGTGTTTCAAACAGTGTGATTTCAGCTAGAGAGCATCCAAAACCCGAGTGTAACCAAACTACCACACCGAAGTTGCAAACTCTGATTTGGCTGGGTATCAGGAAGATGCTACAATCTGTTGCATTTGCTTTAGAAATGAATGTGATGGATCCTCCATTAAAATACTTTTCCATCGGGAACATGGGGAAATCCTACAAGAAACCCTGACTACCAAACAGAATTCCCCGAGACAGAGGAAATATCTTGCAGGAAAGACAGAATTTTAAAACTCCGTTACTTTAGCAGATACTTTTTGCATGAAGATGACAAATGCTTCATGCCAACCTCAGACTATCCTTTAGAATAGGTGTACAGTTCCCATTCAAACTCAGAGTTTGAAAATTATAGTTAACAAATTTCTGTATTAAGATGGAGACAGTACATGTCATAATGGGTACATTGGTTAAGAGAACAGTGACATCAGCTCTAAACTTTGTTTTGTACTTGGGTATTAAGATTTTAATAAAATTGAGCATCACTAAACATTTTAATAGGTGTATTTTCAGTGTTGGTAGAAACAGCCAGCTTTAGAAAGGATTTAAAAACATTTGTTTATAAAAATTATTATTTATTGAACTGTGTGAAAGCTAATTAGATTCAAGCTGTCCTTAGAAAAGAAACTGAATTTTTCTTTTTGAGATTTACATCCCAAAAAGACTGATCTAACACTGTAACAGTTCTTTAGTGTAGGCTTTCCAACATCACCTGCCTTAGGGTCACATTCCCAGTTCTCTACCGGGCTGTACATTTAATTGCTGGCCGATCATTAAGCCATGACAACCTGTAAGGTCAGGTGCTACCAGAAGTGGAAGTACTGTGTTGTAAACTTGCATTGCTGCTTTTTTCTAAGTTGCCTACTTCCTTGAAAAGGTTGATCTGTTTCATTGTAAGGTCAGTTGTAAATCCAGTTAGTACCTGCTAGTAATTCAGTTAATTACCAGAATATGTGTTTTCCTTGGGAAGCACAGTTAATTGTGTTCTCAGTTATTCTAGTCCCTTTGTTGCAATAATTTCATTGAATGCAGCAGGGCAAGCTCTCATATTACACCAGTGAGTGTTACAAAGTGTATTCAGTTATTGCCTCTGCTGTATGTTATGTTTTTGTGCTTCGAGAGCTCACTTCACAGTGTGTTTTGAACTGTAGAGTTAGATTCTCTGCTACTGAGTTTCTTCAAGGACCTAAATTCTCTTAAAATACTAATTTCTGTGGTTGCATCTTACAGCCGTATCTGCAACTAGATTAGTCTCCAGCTGTTCAATACTGTATTTTCAGTTAATATAGGGGAAGTATTTCAAGAATTACCTACTATAAACACTAGGGGGCAACGTTTCAATGACATTTGTAGAGGTTTGACATTTTTGTTTCCAGTCTGCAGAGATGAAAATACATAGATAGTTTCTGCGATTGTTGTTAGAATGTCTGAACCAAATACTGACTTCACCGTGTTAAACTAAAGTGCAGATTAAATTTTCTGCATTCTGCTAGGTGAGGAACAACATTTAATGAAAAACACCGCACCTTTATTTTGACAATATGTTTTCTGAACTTCAGAAAAGATGATATACAGCATAAAACCAGTAAGTGCAATCTATTTTCAAGAATTCGGTGCCATGGTGTTTGGGTGATTTCTTCAGGTTTCTTTGCCCCTTGCCTTTGCTGGTATGAATACCTAGGCAAAGTCTTTAAGGTTTCTCTAGTACAGAAAATTAAATTCCTTAATTGGTTGTCAGAGGATCAGCAGTGACCTGCACTATGCTGAGGATCCCACTCAGTCCCTCAACAGCTTTTACTTTTTTTTTCTCCCCTAATGAAATCGAAGCAAATTGCTGGCTTTAATCAAAGCTGACAGTGTTTTTCTCTTAGTTTCTTGCTGGTGATGAATGATAGACACTCAGTAAAATCAGAGTGCAGTCCCTGCATGCTGAGTATAAAGCAGAGTCATTAAGATATGTGTCAGAAGGCAGAACCCTAACAGAGGGGAAAGAACAGAAGAACCAAAACAGCTAGAATGCAATGCTGGGATAGAACAGCAGTAATGGTCTTTTCACTACACTCAAGACAGGCTTCAAACTGACTTCTTATCCCCTACATATGTTGATCTGTGCTCCTCAATTATGTTAATTCACAGTTTGAGTCCAAAATCCCTGTAACTGCGTTTTCCCTTGTTTCTTAATGCTGTTATCAGTATATTTTTGTTTCTTTAACAGTGGAAAGCAAAAAGTTACTAAACTAAAAAGACAAAATAATTAACAAGTATGTGCATCTGTGTGAGACAGGCAGGAACATTTCTAGCTTTTATTGCTTTCTGCTATTCTAATGGTTCTGTCTCCAGGAAATGTTTATTGTGCATTACAAAATGGCAGTGTTGTTCCCCCAGAGGTCTCCCCTCCTCCACAGGTGACTATTTTTCACTCCAGGAGCAATTCAGTGTATTAACCTCTCCCTCTCCCACGTCAAAATAGGGAAATGGAGCGTGGTATAAATCATTTGTGGTGCTCTGGATGAGACAACTCTGCAGCACACTCAAATTCTGCCCTTCTTCAACCACTTATGCTGCTTTTCACAGCTAAATTGTTTTTGTCATTTTTGTTCCTTCCACCCCAATCCTTGTTTCTTTTCTACTTCAGCGGTGATCCCCCTGACTGACTCTGAACACAAGTTACTGCCTTTGCACTTTGCAGTCGATCCTGGGAAAGACTGGGAGTGGGGAAAAGATGACAATGATAACACCAGACTGGCCAAGTAAGACCTTTCTGTAACTTTAGTGTTAAGCAGTAAAATGTCTTGAGTCATACCTGATTGAACTATTGGGAGAACTGCTAACAGAGAGGGCTTTGTTCCTGTTCTCTGGTTACATGGGAGAAGACGTGGGTGGGTCTCTGACGGTCACATTCAGGCTGCTGTTACATCTCTCCTTGTTAAGAACTACTGCTTTTTCTTTCAGGCTTTTTGACTATTTGCTCCCTTCTTTTTTCATCCTTAGTTTGATTCTGTCTCTTGAGGCAAAGCTTGATCTTCTGCACAGCTATATGAATGTAACATGGATACGCATACCATCTGAGACACGGGTAAGGTAAACTTTCCCCCTCAGTCTAAACAAGTTGAGAGATACAAGGCACGGCAGGGTGTTGTGTGGGGTAGGTGCCTGGGCTGGCCAACTGCCTGGAAACACCTAAGTGTCCCAGCAGAAGGGACAACTCACTCATGGCTCATTGTCGTTGCAATCAGGATTATAGATTTTCCTAGTTATTTGTTTTAATAATACAGTTGCATGTATGTTTTTGCAACTCATACTCTGTTCTGAAATGTATTTTCCAGCTTCATCTTTCTGTTACTTATCTCAAGAGTCTGTCTAGTTCAGAAAAACCTTAAAATAGACCTTTTCTCACCATTGTTTTCTTAAAACTTTGGCTTGCTTTCCTAATGCCAGTGTTAGGTCACCAATCCCAAGTCCTTCCTCTTTCTGAGAACATGTTTGCACCCCTGGCCAGCTCCCAGTTTAAAGTGGCTGACAAAAGGCCACAGACTCGCACTGAACTGGAGCCTGGTTCTTTCAGAAAGCTATTTCAGAATCATGCCCAGCTGGCAGCTAGTCAGCTGCAAATTTCTCTGCAAATTACATTGAAGAGATTGAGGGGTTAGTCTGGAGGCAAAAGGTTGCTAGGAGAGAATGGAGGTGATTTAGACAGCCTGCACAGATGGTATTTGAAAGGAGGAAGAGAACACAAAAGGAGAAAGCATTTAACAAGCTGCAAGAGGGGAAAAATCCATTTT
Source organism: Aegotheles bennettii (assembly GCA_013398125.1). Classification (NCBI taxonomy): domain Eukaryota; kingdom Metazoa; phylum Chordata; class Aves; order Caprimulgiformes; family Aegothelidae; genus Aegotheles; species Aegotheles bennettii. Next base: position 1,712,253 of record VZRW01002111.1, read on the forward strand.
TCTACAGTTTCTACCACATCAGAAAAAAGAGATGCAAATTGTAGTTGTAAGCTCTGAGCCTGAAACTTGTGGGACTTGGGTACTTGCAACATGAGTGTGGTCAGGTCACTTCAGCACTCATTTCCTTCTTTACAAAGTGGAGCTCTGCTCTCAGCTGGGTGGTGGGGTGCTCAGGGAGTCCAGAGCACTTCCTACAGAACGGCTGATCTCTGTGTGCTGGCTAGCCACTCAGCTGGTCAACACAAGCAGGGAGGTTGTGCTGCATCCTTCCCTTCAACAGGAGCACTAACTCACCATTCTCCATTATTCAGACCCTGATTTTCACAGAACCTCTGAATGACCGACCTCTGTTCTACAAATGTGCTTGAAATGAGCCAAAAGCTACTGTAGAAACAAGCAAGATACATAGTGAGCACAGCCAAATAATCTTTATTTGGTGAAGAAACCAGTCTAAAATGCCAGTGCATGAATTAAAAAGTACATTTAAAATCGATGGCAAAATCTATATTGGATTTGGGTTTTTTTGCATCAAGTTCCTGTATAAAACTGATCTTGCTGTATCTAATTATAATTACTTTTTCATAGCAGGCCCCTTTGGCTCAACCAGAATCCCCTACAGCTTCAGCCGGCGAAGACGTTCAGTCTCTGGCTGACTCAATGGACTCGGACCGAGATTCCATCTGTAGTAATTCCAATGGCAATAATGGCAAAACCAGTAAAGAAAAAGAAAAGGACAAGCAGAGGAAAGATAAAGACAAAAACAGGACGGATTCAGTTGCCTATAAAATCGGCAGCATCAGTAAAACCCTGGGAATTAAACTGAAAAAGAACATGGGTGGTCTTGGAGGCCTGGTGCATGGCAAAATGAGCAGAGCCAATTCAGGAAATGGAAAAAATGGTGACGTAGTAGAGAAAGTCAAAGAGAAGAAGTCTAAGTCTCGAAAAGGGAGCAAAGAGGAGTCTGGACAGTCTACGAGCACTTCTCCATCTGAAAAGACCACTCCATCTCCAACTGACCGAGCTAGCAACTCACCCATTGAAAAGATGAACACTAAGTCCTTTTCTGACAAGCAGTCTGACCCATGGAAGTACAGCACTGATGTGAAACTGAGCCTAAATATTTTGAGAGCTGCCATGCAGGGTGAACGGAAGTTTATTTTTGCTGGCCTTCTTTTGACCAGTCACAGGCATCAGTTCCACGAGGAGATGATAGGGTATTACCTGACCAGTGCACAGGAGCGTTTCAATGCGGAACAGGAACAGAAGAGAAAGGATACTGAGAAAAAGGCTGCACTGAATGGGTCATCTAGTAGGAAAACGGAGCCAGAAGCGTATTCAAAAGAAAAATTAGAAACATCTCCTCAGGATAGGGCATCACCCGTCTTGCCTCAAAGCCATACAACTCAACTGGTTTTAAAATTTAAAGATCGCACTAGTCCCAATCCTGGGTCATTTTCTTCACCTAGTAATAGTGCTAAGAAAAGTGGACCCATTCCAGTATCTGCCCACTATAGCCATACGCCACCTGTTCAAAGGCAAAGTGTCATCCATTTGCATGATGTCAATTCCAAGCCATCGAGCTTCCAAGATGATACCTACAAGCCAGTGGTTGGCACCTTAAAAACCTGTGCCACCTATCCCCAACAAAACAGGTCACTGTCTTCTCAAAGCTATAGCCCAGCGCGGATATCTGGTATCCGCACAGTGAACACAGTGGAATCGCTGAGCTATGCCATGCCTACTGAACACAAGTCTCAGACATACACAAATGGATTCAATACTGGTGATATTAGAGACTGCTTAGAATATGCTGATGAGGATGCTCCTCAGACCTGGTTGAACAATGATAAAAATCAAGGCAGAAGCACAGTTTGCCCAATATATTCCATCCAGCAGAACCGCTGTAAGAAGGAGAACTGTTCCTTTTATGGTCGTCCTGAGACTGAAAATTACTGTTCGTACTGCTACAAAGAAGAGTTAAAGCGCAGGGAGAGAGAAAGCAAGGGACACAGGCATTGAGGATTCTTCTGTGACTACTTAGTTTTACCATTTTCTTACTTAAAAAGTAAACAGTGTTAAATTGCAGTAAAAGGAATCCTTGAAAAAAGAATAAAGGATTGATAAGTAAATAGTGTCTAGCTTTTCGCTTTTCCGGGGCAAAGAGGAAATAATAGAATTAAGTTATCATAAAAAAATATTATTTTCCATTTTGTCAGTGTCTTTTTTACATATACTGGTAAGCTGAAGGGTTGTTTACTCCTTTGTCAGTGCTGTGTATATGTTTGGTCAAAAATACACTAATGGTGCCTGAATTTACACTGACATCACTCAGGTAGTAGAACGATAGGGGAAAGTCGTAATACCGGCGATGTGGTGTTGTAGTAGGGTAGTATCTGCCTTGCAGACATTTGAAATTCTATAGCTATTATGAGAGTATTTTTTCCTCAGTAAAACCTAAATTTTTCATAGCCTTTTTTTTCAGGAGGGTGGTGATTTTTGCATACTGCACATTTTTAACATGGCAGCATATTGCATTGCTACTAATGTTTGTACTCTAGTCTGAAATTGAGTGATTCTGGGAAAATGGGAGTGAAAAGTCTGAATTCATGAGGGCTGTAGCTCTTCCTAATTTTAAGTTCTTATGAGTTATTTCCACATTTCCATAAAAAAGTAGATTTGAGCTGCTTTTATTCATATTGATATTTTTAAACAAGTTTTATATAAAAAAAGTTATGACACGCAAGACTTCACGTCACCAAAAAACCCATATAGTATAGTTTGGGGCACCTGAATTTCAGTAGTATTTTCATTGCTGTTAAAGTTGACTGAAATGTTAAAATAAAACTAACATTTTAAAAAAATCTGGAAATTTAATGACCAGCTAGGATATTTAGGATCATCTTAGAGCTGAATGAACTGCTTGTCAAAACAAATGTATTCCATCAATTGATTCCCTTAGCCATTGCATGAATTTAATCATTATTTATTTATTCTTTTCTCAACATTACCAAGTGACAGTTATTGCAAACGTAACTACTTCTGAGCCTTTCTTGAAGACTGTTCGCTCCACCTATTTTTGAGTCTTCACCTAGAGTGAGTTATGTACCTGCCAGGAAGTTCCAAGATGGCTATAAAATACCTCCAGTATGAACGGCAACTCCTAGCACAGATTTGCACAAGTCTGATATCCAAATATTTATGTAAGTATTTTCAACATTTTGAAAATAAAACTTTGACCATAGAAACATTTCTGTAAAGCAGACACTGCAAATACTGTTAAAGTATGACATTAGCAAGTTTTCTTGAATATAATACTTGCTATTTTTGCACCCTTCCACCATCAACTGGATAATGTAGTAAGAGTAGATCTTTAGTGTTGTTACACTTGTAAACAGTGACTCATTTACTGTTCACCTACTTTTTTTTTTAAAAAAAAAAAAAAGCAAACTTATTTTCCCCAAATAGGTGAAGTACAGCCTTCAAGACTGCTTCATTTGCCACCTAAAGGTGCAGAACATGAGTTCTGCCTTACTCATTATGGAATAGCACTTTTCTGGCCCACGCAGGAAAGATTCTTTGCCAAAGAGTCTTTGTTTCTGCTTCTTTTCTGCTGTATCCCAATTTTTACTCTTGACATGGGTAGCACCATTTCACTTGCATACCGTTAATCCTAGTTAGCCTTGAAACGAAGCCTAAAGTAGTCTGTGAATTTGTGCTGACATGTGCTGGCTTTCAGAAAAAGCACGTAAGCTTTTGCTAATGTCCCACTAAAATATGGAGAACTGAGCACATACTTAAAATTGACCCTATCTTTAGGTTTTCTGCTGAATGGGAGGTTTAAGGGCTAATCACAAAATATGTCTATTAGCCACTCCTAAATAGTCATGGTCTTTGCCATATTAGCTCTTCTGTTATTCCAGACCTGCACTTTGTATTTCTTGCCATATACTGAGCATACGCTGTATGTTACTGAATTTGTGTTCCTTCATAAAAGGGAAATATTGGTATGTGTAATGAGAGGTTAAAATTCCATGTGACTTCTGTCCTTAAGGTAAGCACATTCTAAAACCCATGTCTCCAGTTGCGTACACTAGTAAGCAGTGTCCTTTTTTGGTTAATTGTTGTGATTACATCTAAGTTCTCATTGCCAAAGAAATCAGTGATTGCAGATTATGCTAAAACAAACCAGATCATGTTAAAGCAAATCAGATATCATATTTGATTGTATTTGTTGCTGAGACTGAGAAAACTGACAGGATAAAACTCCATGGAAAAAAAGAAATACCTAAGAATTCTTAGAGCATTAGAGTAGCAGTAGTATTTGATAATCTCAGAATTGCTCCTGTGTAAAATTGTGCTTAAGAAGTATTACATTAGCAGCAAACTACACCAGCCCATGTATTTGTCAGCTGTGTCCTTTCTGAATGAGGCAAAAAGTAACAGCACATACGTATAAATGAGCAACTACCATGAGAATTTGCTGTTTCCCATTTTTCAAAAGAGTTGTTTCTATAGTATGTTTTTAAGATCTACTACTCACAAAAGAAAGAGGTTTACAGCTGGTCAATATATAGGTAAATTACTCTGTTCTAAATTATTGAATAGATTGTACCTGTATGTCAGATTATTTTGAAAAATTAACTGATCTTCTCAATAACAAGAGGCTTGTCTGTATACAATACCGAACTTCAGTGCTCACTGTCATCCTTGAGTCACTCAGATACTTCCATAAATATTTACCACTACTGGATTGCTCATTTTAAATATCTGTTATATGAAGTACTGACAACACATTTTAGTTGTGCCTGTTTTCTCAGAATCCCTTTCTTGGTATCTTTGAATAATTTGTTTAATTTTGCTGTTTTCTTCTAGAACTCTCTTCAAATATCCCACTATTCTCTTATCCCTTAACATTTGATATGGAAAAGAAGTTGCAGGCCCACAACGCAATTTTCCAGTTAAAATCTACGCATCTTTTCCTAGTAGTTGTCCTTTTTTCTGGATAAGTAATACTGTGGTATTTTTTTTCTTTTTTTTATTTCTAAGCTATTTGTGGCAGTTGTCTAGAGGGGGATACCACAGTTGGTATTAAACAGTCCAAGCATGCAGAAAAGGTGTCTCCTCCTGAAGAAGTAATTGTTCCATTAAAAGAAGAGTCTAGCTATAAGACAATTTTCTACCTTTTTTTCAGAGAGAATTCCCAACTGCTCATGAGTTGCATTCACCAGTACTGAAAAGAAATTGTGTCATTCCTTAGCTAGGAATTAACATTCAAATGTATTTTTCTGTTGCACTAAATGGCTGTCCTTCGACTGCTCTTTTGGTCTGTTTTTCCTTATGTTGAAAGCTTATGTAGCCCACAGGCCAGCAAGTCCTTTTCTGTGCCTGATCTACCTTCTCTGTACCTTCCAGAGCTTGTTAGAATTACCACTTAGTCCCAGCTATATAGAGATCACTTTTGGTTTTGGAGGACCCTATTAATTTCTTCTGTTAGCTCAAGTTGCTGCAATATACATGCATATTTTTGCATTTGTATGTGCTTTTCTCCCCTCTGTCCTCGATAGTGATTCAACAATCATCACTGTTGCCCACATTTCAAAAGTACAGGTAAAATCCTGGGTAGGCTACACCTTCCCAGAATAGATCCAAAATACCAGGAGATACTTAGGCTGGAGGAAGCTGGATTTTTTTTAATGTGTGAATGCAAATTTTCTAATTTAAAAAAGGCTTAAACATATTATGCAATTTTTTTACTTTGATCATAAACTCTGATACAAGGGTCTGCTCATATGCCTGTAATACATAATGGGTTTTAGTAACACTTTATATTGAAGTTCCATTTAAAATGCTTTACAAAGAGTTAATAAACTATTGCTAGACTTTACAAGTATTTTTTCAGATGTGGGTATCAGTTGTAGCATATGGCTAACAAGCAGCTCATTCAGAAGAAGGTGGTGTAGATTATCAAAAGTAATTTCAGATATTTTGGATTTTAAAACAATTTATTAACCTTTTGTTATTATGGTTCATTAAGCTTTATAAATGCAATGGAAATATAGTGTGTGACCCAGCTTTCTTTATCAATTTCTTTAGCAAAATTAGTTTCTTCTTTCTATGTCAAAGGTAACATTAAGGGGATCAGTGAAAGAAAGATGCTGTGCTTGGAAAGTTTTGTGTTGCTTATTTCTTAAGAAGTCTAAATAGGCCAAGTGAAGTCTTCAGTCATCTTTTCTAAAATTGGAAAACTCATGATGTGAGCACTACTACTTGATACAGAAAGCACTGAGGAGAGACGCTTAATGTGGATTTGCACACCATTTGACTGCAGATCAAAGCAGTCTGCTGAGGCAATATCAATCCTTGTACATAGAGGCATATTCAGGGTAATCTACTTCTTGTGTGATGAAATGTGTAGATAGCAAAAAATGCACAGCACAGATCGGACAAAATACTGCCCTCTAACTCTCTGATTCTGTAAACAGGTACACTGGTGCTCAACTTCACCAATATGACTAGTCTCCCTGGCATCAAGGAGACTGCTTATTTTCAGAAACTTTACATAACTGTTAAGAACTAGCATAAATGTTTGTGGGATCAAGGCCTGAGCCTTTAGCCCATGTTTGCTCCCCTCAGGCTGCCTGATGCTACTCTTCCAATGAGCAAATCAATGAGAATTTTTTCTGAGGAGTAGAGGGAAGCCTTAGGCCTCTTTGGGCTGAATCTGCTGTCCACTGAAATCTGTGGACAGAATCCCGTTAGTGGGGGCCTTAAACCAGGTGCTTCATGGATACACAAGATATTTGCAATCTGGATGCAAAAGTAAAGTATGAGCTAGTAAAGGAGTATGGTCTTCATAACACTGGGAATGTTTTGCACAAGTAAAAACCCATATGTTAATAGAAACCACAACAATCTCAAATAACTTAGGTCCAGAGAAGCAAAATAACTGATGCTGATTGTAGATGGCTTTTCAGCTTAGTGTCTCTGTCAGTGTATTTGAAGAGTATTTGTTTTAGGGTATGGCAGCTTACGCAGAGGATCACCAAACAGTATATAGCATAGAATTTAAATTATTTCAGTAACAGACACTAGTATCTATTTTAATTTGCACATTAATTTCCAGTGTGTATGACTAAAATACTATATTGTTAAAAAAGAGAGGAAAACCACACAAAGGTGTTTGTAAGTATGTTCTGTTTGTAGAATTAAGGCTGTATTATGTTGGAATTTTACAAGCCAAGTTTAAATTGTAATATAGAAATTATTTTTATATTATTTTCAAAATATGCTACAGAGCAATATTTTGCGCCTTTATTATAAACAGGGTCATTGTTTTAGGAGGTTACCTTCAGAAATGCTGGTAGAAATTAACTATGAAAAGAAAGCTTTGTAAATGTACTTGTTTCTGTCTGTTGTGCACATCTATCTCTAATGTGAGTTGAATATACAATTTTTTTAATTTAAAAGCTTTAAATTTTTCTTTATATATTTTGGTACAACACTATCCCTGCCTATTTAATTCCACTCTTCCTTCCAGTCCCTACCAATAGCCACTTTTATAAGCAGCTTCTGAATAAACATTCATCTGGAAAGTTTTCTTACCAAACAAAACATTTCTGCGCAGATATTGATTGACTTGGGACATTTATAATTCACCCTGAATCCATTGAAGTAGAATTACTTTGCTTTTTTAAAAAAACAGAACCAGAGATTTGTTATTTCTTCAAAATGAAAATCAAGAATTAATAACCAGTGCAATCATTTAACATCTGTGGGAAGAAAAATCACTCTAGATTACAGAAATGTCATCCTCTAATTGGCAGATACATTGTGTCTTAATATATATCAAATATGCATTAGCTTCTTGCAGATTAAAGTGTTCAGATTTTTTCTTCTTCATTCTTTGTACTGTACATATCAATTGCTGATGAACTGTGCAAAAAAGACTTTGCAAACTAATGCATACGTTAAGGTAGGAGTCAGCGCAGTTTTTAAATGCCATAACTTTTGTGGTTTAATTTGTTGGGGTTGGCTTGTGTGCTTAAGAATTACCACTGAGGTATGTACTGCAACCAGAACTTTGAAATCTGGATGCCTAATGTTAAGGTTCTGCATCTGTTTCTCCTAATAAATAGACTGGTTCTAAGATGTACTGAGCATCAACTTCAGTGGGAGCAAAAGCTCTTTCTTGGTTTCAGAAAATCAAGTGAACCATTGCTCCAACACATATCCAGGGCTTTTCTGTTTTGGTCTAAGCTTCTTTTCAGTCAATGGAATTTACATTTTCTCTTTAGAGGTTTTCCATGTATGAACAAATAATTGGGCTTATTCATAAAGTGATTGCTTGAATATGGAGAGACTTGCCTTGTACCAAAACACCATATAATTGTCCATTTAACTATTGCATTCTTAATGGAGCTAGTGAATTCCTCTAATTTTGGGGGGGATGTAAGACCTTTTTTCTTGGATATCAGGATCATTCTGTTTTGTTTGGTTGTGTTTTTTTTTCTCTCAAGCGATTATGCTGTTCTGATTGCTGTTTTATCTCCATTTACCTGAGTGCATGGACTGTACCAAGAGAATTGAAATGGCTGATGCACATTTGCACTGTGGAACACGCGATATGGGTAAAAGCCACCAGGTTCCAAACAGCCTTAAAATTATGACTCTCTGGGGACTGAGAGTCGCTTAACTGGATGCAGCCTCTGTCCCACTTCCTCATTGAACTATGTCTGTACAACATTTTAGCCTCCTGTAGTCTATGTAGCTGTATGTATATTCATCTGAATAACCTGTAATCTTAAAAGAAATTTTTCTTAAAAAAAATGTAATTCTTTGATAAGAGTCAGTGTGTCAGGAAACCTTAGTCAAAAGAGGAGATGGGGTAAAAATAGAGAGATGATAGTAACTAGCAGAGTAACCATGGTACCACAATACTAAAAAGAAGGAAAATAGTTAAGATGTATCAAAAAATATTTTCTCTCAAGCCTAGAAGTTTGTAGATCTTCCTGTATTCCAGGAAAATGGAGAAAAGTTGTTTTGCCATTCATCTCTGCATCTAATGTAGTCTCTTATTTTGTGGCAAAGGTTTGCTATTGAGGAAGAAGGGAGAGAAAAATGTTTTCTTCCCTTCTTAACACAAATTCTATTCTAGTGGCAGAATCATCTGAGATTGCAAAAATATTATCCAATGTTAGAACTAAACAGTGCCTACCTCCTGTGAGTTGTGTATTTAATTTTCATTTTTGCCCTGCCAAATGCTGTTTTTCTTTTGTTTTGGGGTTTTTTGGGGGGTTTATTTTGTTTGGTTTTTTTTTTTAAAGGGGGGGGAAGAGGTTTAAAGAATAAGCTTGTATGGTAGTGACCCAGTTCTTTCTTTGTTCCCATGCAAAATCAATATAAACATGAAAATGGAGTTACACTGAAATGGAGTTGCAGTTTCAGGCAAGCTGAGAAGTAAAGTACAACTTTTTAGGTAAATCCCATGTTACTGCTTTGCCACAGAATAAAATTAGAACCCCTTGGCACAGAAACTTTGCCTGATGAAGCCTGACTATGTCAGGAGCCTGAGAGCTATGGCCAAACTAGCTAAAAAGGATCAAGTCTGGTCATTCTTGCCTTTAAAACAGATACAGTTCATTCTGGCCTGTGGTGTTTGAACAGTATCTGCAGTAAAGAGGAAGTGGAACACTGCCTTGTTGTCATTTGCCTCCAGTTTTAAGTAATACAAAGCTTCTTCCGCATGTTTTTGGTTAAAATATGCAGGAGATGTAGCAGCAAACCATGGTCAGAGAATGCCCTATGTCTCCTTTTAATAGGCTTGCAATCAGGTATGAATTGAAACACAGCCATGTGGGAGTGATAGAAGCGCTCTCGTCTCTACACTTTGCAAATTGTATGCACTTATGTTTTAATACTAACAGAAATTAAGCAATGATTTTATTGTTTATTTGCTCAAGATTCTGAGTACTGTAAATATGGTCTTTGTATAATGCACATAGTTCATGTACAGTACAAAAAAGGCTTTTCCCTTGGAGCCGCTCAAAGAGCTTTGCATGCACATGATAACAATCTCTGTTCATTCACTATAAGCCAAGGAGAACAAACAGGATTTAAGCCTAGATTAAATAATGAATGGAATTAGCCACATAGACCTAAGCAACCAGGGGTTTCCAACCATAGTATTCCAGGTCAGCTTTTACAGTTTTGTGTAAAACTCTATCCCAATGATCCAGATTAGGTTTGTGCTCTTTCCTGGGGAGGAGCAATTACTTCTGTGTCTTTTCCAAACCCATTGCTCTTCACCTGCTAACTCCTTGTTGCATTTGTAATGTGCCAGTCTTGTCATGATTCTGCTATGAAACAGCTTTTAAAATCTGCATAGAGCTTTCGCTTTCTTACGGGAATCCCTCCAGAGCTTTATTTTGCATTCAATTTCAAGATGTAAAACACTGTTATAAACTTTTCATAATGGCCTGAAGTTGGCTGTTGTGTGGCTGAAAGACTTTTGTTCTCCTTGGAAGGCCTTGTTCTTCCTCATTGATTCTTGTGACTAACATTTTTGTATGGAAAAAGTTGAATGAAACATTGAAAATATCAATGCTGTTTACATGTACTTCTGCCATTTGGTATATTTTATCTTTTTTGTTACACAATTCTGTTCTGTTAAAACCCAATGCCTCTCAGATACGGGCAAATCATGAAGGGCAGTCTGAATTATTGTACATGAAAGGTGTATGTAGCTAATCCATGATAACTTTACTATTACTGTTGTATAATATGCCCTCCCCAGATTGTTTGTACATCTTTTTTGCTATTGCTAACATTTTTCCTTTCATCTTCTATTTTCTTAGACAAATTCTAAAGCTCTTTGTTCTTAAAGCCTGTGGTAGATTTCCCAATAAAGGAAGATTTGGCTTTCTCAGTTCAGTTTGTATATAGAGTAGCTTGTGTCCCCAAACAAGAATTAAGATAACACAGACGTCACACCCTTAGTTTATAGAAGTTTGTTTGCTCATTAACTGAGAGTCTCTGTTCAATTATAACCAAAGCTAATTATATGAAGTTTAAAAAAAATCAGGACAGGTGTTCTCTGAGGTAGACTCTTTCCAATAACCATTCTTAAAACCGTAGAAATGTACAAGAAATGTATATGTACTCAAAGTCTATATTTCAAAGAAAGATAGTAGTTGGCTCTCACTGGGGCTTAAGTAAATATTAACAAGGAATAAATCAAGTCTCACTGATTTTTGATGACTAAAAATTCAACTTCTTGGTAGTCATAACATCCCTCTCATTTTTCAGAGTCTGAGTTTCTTTTTGTCTTCTATAAATTTACACTATTTTAACAAAGATTGATTTAAGATTTCAATAAACAATATAACAGAGATATCAAAACACATTTAAAGCTGAAGTAACTTTTTAAGTTACTCTGTGTTTGACCATTTTCATGCAAAACTTTTAGCCCATATGAAAGGAGTGAATTTATCTTTTCCCATTCCCTTCCCTATTAATAAGTTAAAGTTGCAATTGATTGCGGTCACTTTCATCTGCAAACAAATCAGTTAATCATGTTTAAGCTGATTGCCATGTCAGGTTCAAATGCATTATTCAAAAGAAACAAGAGCATTAACATTGAAAGATAATGAATATTTTTTGTTGTGAAAAGTGTGAGTTCTTGGGAGCCTTTTCTACATGCAGTTTTCATTCAAATTCGATTTAAATGTAATTTTTAATCTGATCCATACTTTGACAAAGATGATGTGTAAGAGCTGTTTTCAGCAGTTGGATCGTAAAGTATTAAAGCACTAAACCAATTTTTGCAATAGGTAGTAAAACTTGCTTTGTTTTGAAAAACTTGCAGTTATAACTGTCGCACTTTTTATAGCAGAACTGTATTTAATTTCTTTCTTTTTGAAAGATTACTCAAAGTAACTGATAGCTCTGTAATCTGTGTGAATTGGCTTCTCCATTATTTGAAACTGAGAGAAGCTATAATGCCTATTCAATAAAATTAACTTATTTCTAAAGTATCTGTCTGCTCGAATTCTTGTTTTGTGTTTTTTGTGTACTCTCGTCAGTGTTATGCTGGGAAAACAGAAGCCTAGAAAAGAAACTGGGGGCATGGGGAAAGTCACAAACTGTGTATGTTAATTGGCTCATCACAAGCTTTCATTCTATTGCCATAAAGTTAATTCAGTTTGATTTCAAGGTTAATTTGCATAAATTGGATGACTCTGACAATCTGAGGTAAGAGCCAGAAACTGGGCACTGCCAGGCCTGTTCAGCTTTCATTTTTACAGAATATTTCTAGTTCCCAGGCTCCGAAGCCACAAGGCCCCTCCATGCAAGGAGGGGCAGTGCTGTCGTGCCGCTGTGCTGCTGTAGTACGGGCTGGGCTGTGATTATCACATTACTGTCCTCAGGAAATCTATGCCCGTGTAATCAAGCAGCAGACAGGACATTTGTCAAACAACTATTTTTGAACTACGGTGTGTAGTGCTGAAATCCCAAGTGCCGAAGAAGTCATATTAACGTGGTAAGTTGTTCAAACAGTTAATTAGCCATTAAAAATAAATAAATTGTTTCTAACCTGAATTTACTTAACTCCAGTTCCTGCCTTTGGATCTCATTTCACTCCTGTCTGATTAAGGAGTTTTCTGTTGCCCTTGAATTGGGCAATACCCTCTGCTGGGGCCATTCCTTAACCTTAACCTTCTCAGTGTCAGGCTAAGCAGATCATGCTTTCCAAGGCTGTTGCAAAGGCATATTTCCAGTTCCTGGAATGTAATCTTTCTCCTGCCTGTGCTTCAAGGCTTCTCCAGCCTTTTAAATCTCCCTTGATGTGTAGATACCCGAATTAGACTGAAAGCTTTTTATGAAATAGACTCCAGTTCCAACAAGAATTAATTCAGGCAGACTCTGCTGCAGACTGTATTAACCTCTCTTTTGAATTAGTTTCTGAGTCTATATAAGAATTGATAGCATCTACATTGCAGTACAAGTTTATTTCCTAACTGAAATTATTGTATGTTTATTCACAAAGATGTCTTTAATCTTTCTGGCCATAAGATGTACAAGGAACTCTCATTCAGGTGCTCTTTGACCTAGTGTTTTTCAGAGTCCTTGCTTCCTGAGCTAGAGTCCTCCATCTGGTGAGTATAGCAAAGTTTTTTCCTAAGTGTCTGAGCAAATTTTGACTGTATCAAACACACTTGGTTTGTTTGTACCCAGTTTACCAAGCAATTCAGATTACTCTGCATTAGTATCCAATCATTTAATCTCCTAATATTATTAAGAATTCTTTTAAGCAGTATCCCCTTGTGATTGATAAAACTATTAATGTAGGGCTGACAGTGGATTGGTGATTATTTATCAGTTCTAATATTTTCAAGTAATCTAAAAAGGTTTGAAAGGGCCTATTTTTTTGTACCATAATACTGGCTTTTTAATTTTACCTTTTTCATTCTTGATTCAACTTCCATATTAATCGTTCTATTATTGTGCCTGTGTTCACAGTGTGTGTTTACCTTCGATAGTTGCTGTTTGACATAGTCTTGAATTTGAATTGTGGGTAAATCAGATAGTAAAATTGTTTTGGGGGGAAGATAAACAATCTTTGAACATGTCCACCTGTTCTGCAGATCTCAAAGGTTTCCATCTACTAACACGCCAACCTGCTGTTAGGATTTCCTTTCTTCCTGGTGCAAACGTACCATACCTAAAAACAGAAGAGAAGCTAAGGGTCAGCATACCTAACTCAGTAGAGGTTATGGACTTGCTCAAATCTGTGCATTTGCTGAAGAGTTTTCTTAACTGGCACGACTAGTTTCTAGGAACATGGTTTTTAAATATAAGGGCATTGTAATATTAAACTTAACCTGCCTGGCTGATCCTAAAACAGAATTAGAAACTGGCTGACATGCCAGCTGCATGTCTCCTAGGAGGGATGATGAAGACTATAAGGAGAAAGCAGACTTTACGGGGCTATTCTGGGAGCTGATAATAGTGGTTTGGAAGACTGCTAAATGGCTAATCCGAACTTGCAAAGTGCTGTGAATCTGAGACAAATGAACAAAAATACGGTTGTTATTATTACTGTGACCATAGCATTTGCCCAAATGCCTGGCTATGTGCAGCATAGGAACTAAGAGAAGTAGGATTGATGAAGTGAAGGCCAAGGCAACTATCTGAGCTCCTGGGGCTGGAGATATTCCTAACAGATTCCTGGCCTCCCTCTGTTGTGCCCTATTTGACACTTGCAAGATGGAAATACTGGAAATACTGCACTGAAAAATGTTAAGTCACTGTTCACTCAAGAAGGTCACAGAATCATCTGGATAGAAAAGCCATGTGTCTCAGTGCTTTGCAGAATAAAACTGAGTTTACTTTCTTCATTCTACAGCAAGTCATCTTCAGGATGCCCACAAAGGTTGAAAACTGTTGGAGTGACTGGAATTAAAGCAAAGCAGAGCCAAGCATCCGTACCTCTTAGACATGATTCAACAGTGTGTAAGTCGTAGTACATTCAAGGTTTTTTTAAATGTAAAATACCACACATTAGACTTCATCTGCCAATTATAATAAAAAACCCTAATCACTGAACTGAAGTGAGTAGGAAGGAGGTGAAGCAAATGACAGTGGCTAGTGTAGGACCCAGTTATTAATGTGATTTAATTACTAAGTATGTGAGTATGTTTACCATAGGTAGACCAGAGAAAGCTGCCTACATAAGATCCTGCTTATGTAAGATAGGTAGGAACAGCAAGTAAGCTCTTTGGCACAGGTTCAGAGACAGCAAGCATCCAATCTGGCCCTATGAAATCTGCTGTTAAATGTCACAGATGATACTTACTTCCACAAGTCTGTGTCCATGCCATTTGAGATTGCGTTGGATCAAGTCTCATTCTTCCCAAGGCAGACGCTGCTGTCAGCTCAGTGTCTTGTCATCTGCTCTGTCCTGGCTGGCTCTTCATTTTTGGGAGCTGCCCCAAAAGCTCACCAGGTGCTCCTGCCCCGTACTGAATTCTGACAGCACAGGAAGATAGATCTTCACAACCACCATTTTATATGCACTTTCTGTTGCTTGTATGTGTCCTCAGCACAGTAGTTTTGGCATACTGGTAAACATAAAAGAGTTGTTAGATTTGAAGTCCAAATTCCCACGTAGACAATTGGGAGGCATTTTGATTTCTCGGCTCTAGACCTGAACTTGATTTGAAAGTAAGTACAAAACATTGGAATTAGTAAGTGATGGGAATGTAACTGTAGAGGAAGATTCCTTCATCTCTTTTTGCAGTGCTTATGGATAACATTCTCCAAACAACATAATTTATGTGAACAGAGAAGAATAATTAGTCTGGTAATAAACTGGAATAATTTGGTATCAGAGGTGGTTGTAAAATCTGTTATTGACTTATCTTTTGCATAGTATTCCAGGAAAATATAAAACTGGCAAATGTACCGTATAGAGGATTTTAAATGTTGGCAGAAGGTTCGTGTAGAAACATTGCTTGTCGTCTTTAAAGAAAGTTTTTTTAACTTAAGAAATTACAAAGGAAAAGGGAAGCTGTTTCTAGGCATGAGCTCAAATTATGGATGTATGAGTACAAAAAATAACCAAATACTCCCTGAATTTTCAACAGTTTAAACAGCTCCATCGCCTTTTCTTTTAGAAAAGCTGACACATCGCTTGTGTTCTATGAATTTTCCAGAATTTCTAGGTTCTAGCTGGGACTTAATATAGTAACCAACACTTTGCAGAAGGCTGGTTAATACACTACCAAAGCATGTTATAAATTTGCCATCAGAACTAAAGAATTTCTAGGGTTGAGAGAGTGGAACGCATCCATGAAGGAAAGCAGCTCTAAGGCAGGGCTGTGCTTATAGGCAGACAAGTGCTAGTTGTGCTCCAGCATCCAGATCTTTTATCCGCAGCAGAATCTGGCTAAGGAAGAAAGCACCCATCCTGTGCTCATGTCAGCTCCGTGCGTGTCTCTGTGAGGTACCCACAGATGTCGATGTCAGTGGCTGTTGTTAGGTCCTTGTGACCTGAAGGTTGGATGAACTCACTGAGCTTGTTTCCCATGTGGCAATTAAATCTCTTGCTGTCTGATGGCCTTTTGAGGTGTTTGCTGTGCCTCTGGCTTAGGTTTAGACAGTCAAGAGAAGGCTATGTATCTTCATGACTGATAAAACCTGTACCACGGCCAGTTCACTTTGCCTTTGGATTCTGCTGTTCATACAGTGACTCTTGTTTTTTGAGGAAATGATCAGAGAAACCAGGAGCTCATTAGCTGTAGCATAAATATCTTGTGAATTTGGCCTTGTAAGATTTGTGGACAATACTGCTGTAACATTTTATTATAAAAAATTAATTGAAAGCAAATACAAAATATAAATGCTTCAGCATCACTTTTACTGTGCTTCATTAAAATATGGCTAGCACCAAGTAGTTCAAATGCTCATTACCCTGTCATATCTGCAAACCTTTTAAAAATAGAAAAATATTCATTAGAAAAGACACTCTGCAGCATGTCCTTATTCTTCCAATTGTTTTACCATTCATGGGAGATGACATTTACCTCCCTGAGCTTAGAAATAAACAGATCCTCATCCAGTAGGTTTGCAAAGAGGTACTGTGTAATTAGAGACATGGGGGCAAGTGTCCATCCAGCAGGAAAGCTATGATTAGGAAACTGTACTGAAATTCCCAGGGATTTTTTTCTAGCAACCACCTTTCCCAGACTGCAGTCATGCTTACAGGAAATGGCAGTTCTAAGTTAAAAAGATAATTTTTGTGTGATACTCCCCCAAGCAAAGAGACAGCTCTTCTTAGAGGCACCTAAAAAGAAGGTACTGCCTCAGGTATTGACTGCTGATCCCTGATATGATCCACTTCTGATATTTCATACAAATGTTCCCTGCGGTGTCAGGAATTTATAAGCTGGGCTTGGTCTAAGATGAGATAACCCTATAGTATAAAAATTTGTGTGTGTAACGGTGAATGTGGATTGTCGTTGGATAGTAGGGAGCCAGAGTGTTTTTCCTTGGGGGTGGCTGAAGATGCCATTCATGTCTGTGTTGATTGCAAGGTGTTACACAGAAGATGCTGAGCAGACAAGCAAGGAGGCCCTGCTCTGAAGTAGTTGCTGTTTGGAGTGAGATGGGGTGTGAACACACAAACAGAAGATAAGGCTTTTTTCTTCTACAGGCAATGGTAACATTAACACTGATGGACAACTGTGTTGTAAGGCTGAGGGGGTGAATCTAAACCATTACTATAAGTAAAATAATAGCTGAATTCTGACAGCATTACATACATTATCCATCATGTTTTGGCTCCTGTATACAAGAGGACAAGGTTTTTTTCTGAGAACCTCTCAGTTCATAAAACAGATTTTCTAGTCTTATAGTAGCCCTGTACTTCGGGCAGATTGTTTTAAGGACCTGGTGAGGGTGCTACGTAACTTGGCTGTGATTTTTCTCTTACTGCATAACTTCATGCACAAAGCAGGGCAGCGCCTGTGCAAGTTGTTCTTGAGCCAGCCCCTCCCAAAGCCAGATCACAACAGGCAGAGAAGTTGGGAGCCTTAGCACAGCTGAGAGCTATACAAAAACATAGCTAGTGTATAGCTGCCTTTTAAAGCTGGACATTCAGCTGTGCCTTCACTCCTACGTAATAACCGTTAAGTGGTGAAGTGCTGTCTTCTTGAAGTGCTTCCGCCTCTCCTAGCAAACACCATCTAACATACAATTTTTACATTGACTTGTAGCATATTTTTACTCCTGAAATATAACCCTTCCTTTTTAGTCCTCCTTAATCATAGTGATTTTGTGGAGAATACCAAATTCTCCATTCTTGGACTTGATGCTTATTTTTTTTTTCTTTATTTGCTCTGGCATTAATTGTAATTAATGTAATTATTTAATTGTATTAAAATTGTATTAAAATTAATTGTAATTAACCTCCTAAAAATAGAGGTGGAGTCCAAAAATATCCAGTTGAGCCTTAATGGAAGGTTTCTTACGGGGAGGCCAACAGCCAGGCCTGATTTATTTACCCAGTCTTGTTGTTCCTGCAGTCCCACCCTCCATAAGGTTCCTGTTTCCTGGGCTTGCCCCTTCTTTGCTCACCCAGGTTGTTCAGTACAGCGGTTTGAGAGGGCACATTAAGGGAAAACCATCCCTTACGCAGTCTTCAGAGAAAGTTGCAAAAGCTGTGAAGTGCTGTGGCTGCTTTCAAACCCTCAGCCCCTGAGAGTGACTCCTCTCCTGCAGGGAGGAAGGTGAATGTAGGTCATTTCTTTTGAGGGTTCTGCCAAAATGCTCTGCCTTCTGCAGCCAGCCCATGCCTGTTGCCTGGCAGCGTGGGAGTCTCCCTCAGTCCCAGACCTGCAAGCCTGGGGCAGGGCTTGCTGTGGCAGCAGAGCAGGGATTGGCAATCCTGAACAAAACTTTCTTCATCTGTCTTCCTGTCAAGTCATCTTATTTCTCCCAGCAGGCTGCAAATGGCAGGCTGGTGTGGCAGCCCCAGAATCATAGAATGTTTGGAGTTGGAAGGGACCTCAAAAGATCATCTAGTCCAACCCCCCTGCCAGAGCAGGACAACCTAGAGCAGGTCACACAGGAGTGCATCCAGTCGAGTTTTGAATGTCTCCAGAGAAGGAGACTCCACAACCTCTCTGGGCAGCCTGTTCCAGTGCTCTGGCACTCTTACAGTGACAAAGTTCTTCCTTATGTTCACCTGGAACCTCCTATATTCCAACTTGCACCCCTTCCCCCTTGTCCTATCACTGGCCATCACTGAGCAGAGCCTGGCTCCATCCTCCTGACACTCACCATTTACATATTTGCAAACATGGATGAGGTCAGCCCTCAGTCTCCTCTTCTCCAAGCTAGAGTCCCAGCTCCCTCAGCTTTTCCTCATAAGGGAGATGTTCCACTCCCTTCATCTTCTTTGTGGCTCTGCAGACTCCACACTTGCCCTTGTATTTCACTCAGTTTCTCCCCCCCCAACTCTCCAGTCTGACCAGGTCTCGCTGAATGGCAGCACAACCCTCTGGTGTGTCAGCCACCCTTCCCAGCTTTGTGTCATCAGCAAACTTGCTGAGGGTACGCTCTGTTCCCTCATCCAGGTCGTTGATGAAAATACTGAATAGTATGGGTCCCAGTAGTGACCCCTGAGGGACTCCACTAGTCACGGCCTTCCAACTGGATTCCATCCCATTGACCACAACTCTCTGACTTCTTCCTTTCAACCAGTGCACAATCACACTTCCTCAGTTTAGTTGCAAGGATGCTGTGGGAGACAGTGTCAAATGCCTTACTGAAATCAGATAAACCACATCTAATGCTCTACCATCATCTATCCACCTAGTTACCTCCTCACAGAAGGCTATTAGGTTGGTAAATCCATGTTGAATGGAAAAGCTTGGGATTAATTTTGCCACTTCCAAAGTAAAAAAAAAAAGGTTGCATGTTAAAGCAGACCTGTGAGGCCTTGCGATTTCATGGGACCTTGTTGTCTGTCATATAAAAGGGTTTGAGATAGTTCTCAGCACAGTAACAGAGGCTAAGGGGAGAAACAGAGAAAATTGACTCATCTTGGGTCGGATCAGTTGTGATTCTGCATTTTGGGGTAAGAAGTCTTGATACAGTCTGGGTTTGGGGCCAGCCACTTGCAGGGGGTGCCCATCTCATTAATCCCCTCAGGGAAGACCATAGTTGTGATGTTGATTTTTAGATGTATGTGAGCTTCCAAGGTGGCATTTTAAGAGAGAGTCCCAAACTGATGTCATCTTTGCAAAGGGTGGGGCATGAGGCTGGAGAGAAAAATTGCAGGGTCTTTGAAGTTCAAAGCTTTGAAGTTTAAAAAAGCTATCAAATTCTTGTTGCAGTTCACTGTCTGTAGAAAATCTGGAAGGTAAGACTTTTAACCAAAGAGACTGGTTGACATATTTAAAAGTAACAGACTGGTGTAGTGTGGCTTTTGTGTTTTAACTGTTTTTGCAGTGGTAGAGAAGGTGAACTTGATTCAAAAAGTGTGTACCAAACAATACTGTTGGTGTGCACCTTGTTTCTCTTCCACTCAGAGGCTTTGAATGTGTTCAGACTGCAGTCGTAAAATGTGCGTGTGGTAGGAGGGGGAGGGAGGAATTTCTCTCTTCCCGTTGCTATTGTGTTTTGTTATGTTTTGTGTCTGTTCAGTTTGTCTCCAGGATCAGAGAAATGACTCAGAAAGTTATTTCCACAATAGGAGAGCATGGGAAAACACAAACATTGGTCTCTTAAAGGCATACAGTCTTGTTTATTACGCACTGACATGCCTTACCTTCTGGGCTGTTGAAAATGCTACCACAGGAGCTATCTTACTCCTTCTAGACCCCATTTTGGATTTTGCGCCTTAAGCCTTTCTTTTTCTCTCTAGAAAATGACATAAAATTGCCCTACCCTATACTCCTTTCTCATTTTTATATACTTATCTTCCCCCCCCTCTTTACCGTATCTTCTCCATTTGATCTCTGTCTGCACTTTTCATCTGTTTCCCACATTTTTTCATCTCATTCCTCTTACTATACTGCCATACAGCTGAAACTCTCTCTAACCAGCACTGTCTCTCTTGTCCTTCAACTGGGCCTTTTTTCTCAATAGTGTTCTCTCATCCACCCACTTCCCTCTGGGAGGTATCACAGTTGTGCTGAGTAGGCCTTGGGAAGAACTGCCTAGATAGCCCACTGCCTTGGGCTAGCTCTGAACAAGCCAGCTTGGGGCAGTGTAAGCATTTGCGACCCTTTGGAGTGTACCTTACAAGTACAGGCTCTGACCTGCTGCAGTGTGCTCAGGTAGGCACGTTTATTCAGGGACGCAGAGAAGAAACACCAGCTCAGCAGAGACCTGCCCAGCAACAGCGTCTCGGAGCCCCTCTGAGCCCAGTGCCTGATGCTAACCCCTCCTTTCCTGTTGAACATTTGTTCCAGCCAGTGGGAGCCAAAGATTAAATCTTACTCCTGCCAATGCCAACCAGGTAGGACAGGTTGATCATTTTATTTACAATTGTCATGAGGCAACAATTACAGTCTAGAGTTGTTTTCTCTTGGTGAGGTAGAGTTATTACTCAGCTCAGTATTTAGGTTTTGTTAGCAGACCTCTGGGGGCTGTTCTTGCCTAAAACCCCACTCAGGTTTTCCCAGCTCTCTTATTTTTCTTCCTCCAGACTTGTTTAATGTAATCTTGTTCTCCAAGTTGCCCTAAATGCAAATCTGGCTCCAAAAACCAGTGTTCTTTCACGCCTTCCTTTTCCTCTCTTGCTATGCAGGTGTCTGGGCATCCAGATTCCTCTCCCTTGTCTAGTGCATGGATTGAGAAATCTATTAAAATAATCCCTCTCTCTCTGTGTATCCTCTTAGGTGTGCCAGCAACACGTTGTAGCTACCTAGACGTGTGCTTGCCTGCTTGAGTTATTGTTGGACCCAGCTCCCTCCTCTACTGCTCTTAGAAAAGGTGATGTGGTCTCTGGTATTTGGAGATGCTGCCTAGCTTGCTTGCTCTGAAATTCTTTAGGAAGTCCCGTGCATATTCTGGTGCCATATGAGCCCTTGTGGTCAACTCCTAGAAACACTTGGCTCGTTGCACTGTCCGCACCTCGTTTTTTATTTCAATCTCCATCTTTTCTTGGTTTTCTCTCTGTTTCTATTGACTGTGTATTTATATTTATGTCACTTTAATCTCTTGCAGTCAACTAGCAAAGCATGCCATGGGTGTAGTTCTTTGAAAAGCTGGGGCAATGAACCTTAAGGTGCACTATTTTGAAGCCAGAAATGATACACAGGTAAATGTAAATAGGAAAACCTATCCCACTTCTAGAATTATTATTGCTTATCTTCTAAACTGATAGAATACTGCCAGGTCTATGAACATTTCATGGAAAATGCTGAGTCGCAGGCAAGACAGAAACCCATACATTTAGCATCCTGAGAGAAGTTTCTTTTGCAGGTGAGAATGTGTAAACATACACGTTTCGGAGTGTGGGCGTCTGGGTGGGGAGGCACATAACATTACAGTACGAGGGCAACAACTCCATACTTAAACTGGAAAGGCATATGCTTTTAGAAGGATTTGTTTCTCTTTTTATCTTTCTAGGAAGTTTAGGAAACTATCTTTGACTGCTCTCCTGTTATCAAACATGAGGCTTCTACATGATCCTTCATTTAGGAGACTTCAGAAGTGTTACATTTAAGAGCCTATTTTCACAAACAGTGCCTAGGGAGTGTTGTGCAACCTATATTTTCAAGAAACTTCAGACTCACTCCTTCACAGAAAAGAGTATCAGCTTTCTTCAGCTTCAGTGAAAGACGACGCCCTAGTACAAACAATTAATTCAGAAATAGTGAGTAGCCAAAAAACTGAGTAGCGGTAGAGGTTAGCCGTGCCACACTCTTACCATAGGAACAAACTAGCAAAGAGCAACTGCCTTCTAAAGCAGCTGCCTAGCCTGCCTTCTCTGAATGGGGTGAGAGGACATCTGAAGAAGCACTAAGGGAAAGGCTGCTGGGGTAGGGTGACGTTAGTTACATCAGTGGATCTGAAACAGAAGAAATTCAACAGACAAATACACAAGGTCTGCAAGGGAACTTCAACTCGGGTATTAGATTTAGATTAGATTTAGATTAGATCAGGATTTTTGCCTGAGGATTCTCACCACCTGAATGCTTCAGAGAGTCCTCTGCCTAGGATTTCCCAGTCATAATACAAGACATTGAGAATAAGCAGTGAGAGGCCATATCATATTGCTAGAAGAGAATGAAAGAAACCTGTGGTTTTCTGCTGGACAGAAACTTTTGTCTTCTGTTTCAGTGAAGGTTCACTAATAACAGGTAAGGGCTATCCACTGCACGCCCAAGGAGTATATTAGATAATGAATCCTTAAATACCACATTAACATAGTTAAGCATTTATGTGATTTAGCTGGTTCCTGTCTGATAGTTGTAAAATAGCAGTTAATCATAGACACATACAGAGGTACAAGCTAACTGGTGCATGGTCAGAGATAATGACTAGCACTGACAGTTCAACGCTAATGAATACATGGGGAAACCTGCTGTTAAAGATAATGGCTCTCCAAGTTACTTGATCCGAACAGTTTTCATGACCCCCTGCACAAGAAAATGTGCTAATTTTTAAGTAATTACCACAATTGCCCCTAGCTTAGTAAGGATATTTTAGTTTTCATCTTTCAACAGTAGGGCACTTGTTTAAATTATTTTTGCAGCGATAAAGTTCTATAGACAGATACTCGTTACAAGGCACAAACCTCTTTTCCTGGATGTGGCATTATTTGCAAAGGAGGATAAAGGCATACTTCTGCCATTGCCTCATGTCTTTGAGAAAGTCACTCAAATCTCTCGCATTTCAATTTCCTCACCTTCAAAATTAGGAAAGAACATTTCAGGGTGCTGTGAGATTAAATTACTGCTGTTTTGATAGGACATTGCCACTTGTGGAGATGATTCGAAATTTGTAATTTTGTAAAATTTGTAAGTTTTACAATTTCTGTGAATTTGTAAAAGAACTGGGCTTTGAAAGAAAGAATGGTTGACTGTCTGACTTTTAAGTCATGGATATTAATCCCATAACCACCTTGTAAAGAAAAACATAGTACATACCAGCTTTGAGAAAGGAATTTCACTATGCAACTATAAAATATCAGTTAAAACAGAGGAGAGTACAAAACAAACATCACAGAAACTTTCAATAATTAAAAAAAAATGCCATTTTAAACAATAGCACTGGGTGAAATTTAAACAAAGATATCAGACAAGATATCAAGCCTCCATCAAACAGCAGAAATATTAACAATTGATGCTTTTTAACTTATAGAGAAGGAAATTGAGAAACCAAATATTTCATAGTTATAAGTTTTATTTTGGAAAGTGTAAACGTCACTAACCATGCATACAAGTTAAGACAATATTTTACAGTTGTTAATTTTCTTACTTTTTCTTTTTTAATTGTTGTTGCATAGGACATTATCACAATATATAATCTATGCAGTACAAAATACATAAAAAGTTACAGCAGAGCAAGAATAGATGAACATGTAACTGTACAACTGTAATACTTCAATGTAGTGATTCAAAGAGTTGAAAAGTGACCCATGGAAGCGTTCATGTGCTGCTGATAAAACTGTACAAGTGAAGATGACACCAGTAAAATTATAGTTCACCAAATCTAGAAGTATATACGTAAACACGTGCATACTTACTGGCACACAGATTTTCTGTCACCCACACAGGCATGCGCTTGTGAAAAAGCACATGTGTGCACACACACATCCCCCAGAATGCATATATACACAAGTAACTGCAGCGGTAACCAGAGATGAATCTCAACCACAAATCTCAAAAATCAGGTTCAAACTTTCCAAATCCAGTGATGTTTGGATCTAGGATTTTGGTTCAGACCCATCACTAGTTATAATGAAATGGATACCCATTTTCGCTCTGTAGACATCCCTTCATCATTCAGTGTGTAGTACATACACACTGCTGTGTATTTATACACACACATACTATACAATATACACATATTTATATATATGTGTATATGCTTACATAAATCCATATATATATATATATATATAAAACCTATACCAGTGGATGGGCTTTTGCATTCTATATTCTGGCTTATGGGGTAAACAAGTGTAATTCGGTTATTTTTTTCTGCCTAAGGCAATAGCTTTATCCCCAGAAGAGTTAAAAATGCAGACGTTCACCATACCATTCACTGACATAGAGTATATGTTAGCACCTAATGCACAAACAGATGGTGTAATAGAGGAAAAAAGCACCTGAAAGTCAGTTTGTAGGCATCACCTGATGAAATTAGTAAATCAAATAACAATGTAGCTTTAAGTATGGCAGAGTTCATTTGCCTTATTATTTCTCCACAAACCATGTTCCCCAAATCAACAACGCACTTCACACTTTATGGCAAAAAAATGGAGAAAAGCAGTTGTGCATCTGAATATCTACAAACGAGTAATCTCCTCACACAGCCCTTTACTGCCTGGCTGCATGAAACACAGAAAGCACTGAACGTCTGGATGGAAGGTAATGAGGTTTTAAAGGGGTACAAAGGCTCTCATAGCTAGAAGTTATTGCAGGGGTTAATGCAGTAAAGAGGGTAGGATACATACAGGAATTAGGTGTTACCATCAAACAGAGGCTTCTGATGACTTGTTATAAATATATACCTTTGCAGTTATGTAATGTAAACAGATACTACATATATATTATAAAAGCAAGGAACAACTAATTTGCAGATTTAAACAATTCTCACAATAAAATCTAGCTGCCAGGAGTTTACCAGGACTGCTTTCTAAGAAGCAGGATGAAAACTGAATTAATGTGGCCACTACTGCACTTTAGGCCTTTGCACAGGATGAGGTTAATGGAAGGGATGAATGAGTGTCTAAGAGTGTCTTTAGTTTCAGTTGAGTGGTGGTAGTGAAATGATGATTTTAACTTGCACCTGTTTCCTATAGCGAGGCAGTTAAGCTCAACTCTTAGAGAAGAAGCTAGAATCATGGCTGGAGAAAAACTTTCAAGGCTTTCTTAATAAATATCTTACTATACTCTGAAATTAAAAGGAAAAAAAATAGGGAAATTTTGTAGTTTGTGGGGATTCACCTCAACAGATTGCATGGGGAACGGAGAAGGCAGAAGGAGATATGCACACCCTCCAAGTGGAGGACTGTGAAGAAATCTGCACCTTGCCAGAGCGGTATTTCCTGAGTGTGCAATGTTTGTTGTTATGCCAGGAGACTGATTTAGGTTACACTGCTGGGTGAAACAACAAAAGGGTAAAAATCTGAGGTCAAGCACCCAGATTTCAAAACATAATTTGAACTGTTCAGCCTTCTCATATGTGCAAAACTCAGGAGGAACAATCATGAAAATAGAGTCTTATGACCTTGCTGGCGCAGATGCTAGAAAACCCCAAACGCGCTCTCTCTGTATGAAAATATTAAGAGAAGTTGTGTTCACATTCAGTTTTGGAAACCAGTGGTTTGGAATTCATCATTTTATCCTAAATCTATCATGTATTAAACATTTAATGGAGATATTTGAAATTCTAGTTAGATTTAAAAACATTGTAATTTGACTGTCAGCCTAACTAACACACTCTGAGGTATTTACAGCTAAGAGGTAAAAAAAAACTCTTAATGACAAATTTCAGAGAATTTACTGAAAATGTAGCTATGTTGGCTATATATAGTCTCATAGCCTCCTCATTAGAAGAGCTGGCTGAAGTGGAAATTCAACCTTGAACTATTTTTTTCCTGCTTAACCTTGGGGAATTATTAGTAATCTCTATGAGGAATATACATAAAATGCTTAGTTTACTGCTTGACTTGAAATTGAGTTCTTGTGGTTATATAGTTCTTGTGTCAGAATAGGTCATCCCATAATCTTTAGATCACATAATCTCAGTACTATAAAACCTGCTGTGTATATTGTTTCTCCAGGCCATTAAAACAACTTGTTTGTAATGCACTTACTAATTCATGCTGAATTATTATGTCCTAAATAAATGGACTGGAGTGGTTCCTCCTTTGCTAAAGATTAGATGATGCTCTTAGAAAAGATGATTATACAACAAACTGAACTTAGAACATAAAGCCTATAATTTTTGCTGATACTGAGTTCTCATTTTGATTTCGGGTTTGTTTTTTTTCCCCATGTCCCTCTATTAAGATATAATGATAATGAGAAATGTGTTTGACTTGTTTTGAAGTATGTGCACAAGACACAGCTGACCTGTAGAATTCCTTTAGCTAGATATCTTAAATTCCTCTTTACTGCTACAGCACAAGAGCACTTTTAGCAGTCACAAAAATGATTGGAATGTGAATTTCTATTACTTGAATTGTATCAAGTTCTTAAATTTGTGTGTCTCAGTAGATGAGATTTTTTTAAAAAACATGAAAAAAAAAGAAAAGAGGAAATCTATGGAGGCAAACAGATCTGGCTTTCCCCTAACTCACAGTGGTTAGGCAACTCATCACACAAAGTGCACAACATTTGCCATCTTGCAAAAAAACCCCTTACAATGTTCTTTCATTTTCTGTGAAATGAACCAGCAGAATTGTGTCTTGCATGACTTCCAATTCCAAAGGGGAAAATTGTGATTTTTTTAGAGGTGAAATCTGAAGCACATGAACATGAAAAAAATACTGAAATATCTGCGCATTGAACTATCTTTAAGTATTTATCCATACAACTAATAGAATGTGTAGTATTAGAAATAATGTAATGTTATGGAAGTACCCACATGGAAATCTATATTAGCCTCTCACAGTTAATATACAGTACAATAAAAACTTGCAAAGTTGGATCAATGCAAAGCAGCAAGTAAGATACAGGTTCATTTAGAATTTGGACACATTTGCTTGGTATCAAATGTCAGGTTTGGCATAGAGTTTCTTTCTGCTGTGCTACACTTATCTGCATTTATATCCTACAACAAAACAAGAAAATCCCAAAAATTCCAAAATCAAAAGGACCTGAATTTATGATCTGCACCATCAGACCCTGCCAAACCAAGGAAAGTGTATTTGCTGTCAATGAAGTCTCCAATGCATCACAACGCTCCTGGTCTTTTGATGTATTTTTTACCATACAAAACAAAAGTCTACCTCCGAGTGCTCTATCTAGTGTCAAATATTTGACACTTACTGAAAACTAGCCAAGATTCCCTTTTTGTTATTAAGTGGTTATTCAGAAATGAGAGCACCTTACTTTATGCTGGTATGTATATTTTTGAGAAACTTGTAGTAGTGCTGAGCTAAAATGTCATTATATTTTAAAACGTAGAAATGTGTATTTTATTTTTCTAGTCAGAAGATACATTATGATTTTTGCTTGCTTTTATCAGTGACCACGATTGTGATGCAACAGGATACAGAAACTATGTCTTAGCCAGTTAATCTTGCTAAGATACAGCTGTACAGTAGGTAAGTACCTTGATAAAAATTTTGATGGGCTATGCTATTTCCATAGTTCATTAAAACAAAAAGAAAACTGTTCAAGTCAGTGTGGTTTGATTTGAATATTCTGTTGGTCCCATACTTAAACAGGCAGTGCAGAGAGTTTAACAACTTGGAGAGAGTGACGACAGAATGCCTCTGAGATTCCATGCCACCTTACAATAAAATGCTACCCAGTGTAAATATGTTTCCTTGTGATTTAGGTTATTTACTTAAGGCATCTTGTTTAGATTTTTTTCCCCAGAATTTTATCTAGCATCAAACAAACAAACAAGTTTATCAAGCTCACAGAGATTTTTGCAATATGAAGTTGGTTTTGGAGCATCTTCAGCATGAAGTAAAAAGACGGCTTGCTACGAAAAGCAGAGCGTGGTTTGAAGAAAGACAAGACTCCTGTTTGGATGCTCCCCAGCGTAGGTATATCATCAGGAAAACAAATAATGGAAGAGTCTGGTACTATATTCCAGTACTGGTTTGGTTTTTGTATTTCTTTGTTTTTTATTTTTTCCCCAGTGTGTGAAAGAACCTAACAAAAAGCTTCTGAGTGCAAATATATTTACAAAATAAGGCTGCGGTTAGGGTGTGCCTTCATTGTAATTATTGTGTAACATAAATATCCATCCCTGAGAAAGGAGAGGGGGGACACAATCCAACACAGTTGATTTGTAAATATATGTATGTTCATGTGTACAATCTGGTCTTACAAAACTACTTTGCCACCTGAGGTGAATTAAGTAGGGGTTTTTCTTTTTTTATATTTTCTATTTTCTTATAAAGAATAATCAAGAGGATCTGTAAATGGTTGCAAAATGTATGAAATATTGAGACAGCAAGAGTCACTAAGTGGAACATGTAAGTCTGTCCATGAGGTTAGAATAGCCACTCGTGTGGTTGGGTAAAGAAAATTTGACTGGAAATTGCAGTGGGAGGCAGCTGTTTACTGATTTAAAAAAAAAACAACAAACTGGCAGTGGGGAAAAGGGGAAGCGACAGAGTTTTTTTAAATGTGTGCAACACAAACAACTCCACGTTAGGTATTAGAGGCAAAGTGCTGACATCCAGTGCAGGTAGGTCTATGGGGAACTGGCGGGGCTAATTGTTGGACTCGAGGCATCTGAGCGGCTGTAGTCACTGACAGACCCTGTTCTTGAGTTGCTTCCACTTCGTCTCTTGAGCATGCTTGGGTGGAAGTTGGCATGGCGACGGGCATGCTTTGTCAGGTGGTCGCTGCGCATGAAGCGTTTCTCACAGAGAGGACAGCTGAATTTCTTCTCTCCCGTGTGAGTGCGGTAATGGCGGGCCAGCTCATCAGAGCGAGCAAACTTCTTGTTACATCCTTGCCAGTTGCATTCAAAAGGCCGTTCACCTGCAAGAAGCAAACATGGCATGATTAGAAGGGATAGCAATGTCTTCCATGGTTTTTTGTCCGCAAAAGTTAGACCAAAAAGGTTGGGAGCAGGGTAGATGCCACTTGGCACTAATTGGATGGAGAAGGTGTTACTTTCTGCCAGAAAGGAGGCCTCTGTGGTATTTCAACCCATTAAAAAGTACTGTAAATCAAACTAGTGATACCTTATTTGATAAATGAATCTTCCAGGATGCTGGGCTCCCAATCCTTTCATGGATGTCACATTTCATATCTCTTGCAATCTGCTGGACTTCACTTCTGGACTTTGACAATATTGGTACTAAACTCTATAGAATATTCACTTATTCCTCCAAGCTGTCCCTGTGTCTGTCTGACTCAATGTTGGGAGTTCAGAAGGTGTGATGAAGTCTCTCTCTTCAGCTATTTAAAAACAATTATGGTAAAAATGCAAAATGGCAATTCTGAGGCACCAGACTTATGAGGGCTTTGGGACCCTTGGGAAGAAGGGTAATGAGACATGGTCTGACAGCTGGATCTGGCCTGCAGAAATGAAGTTTCCATCCCTGAGCTGTGGCATCTTTTTTGGTAAGGCAGTAGCCTTTGGATATTTCTATTGCTCAAGTTAATTTTCTCTGTGTTTGTGTTCATTACAAATGGTGTCAGCAAATGTTCTTCACTACAAGGACAAGGAAGGTAAGAGTTAACATGCAATGTTTTGCTTCTGTTTTTGACAACACCATGAAACACAAAGAAAATGGTACCTTTTCTGCTGATTAGTTAGCATAGCATCAGCTACTCTTTCCTATGTCTAGCATTTGGTAGCCAGCAGTAGGCATGACAGTACAGTTCCTAATGAAAGAAGAGGTTCTGGAGCAGCATTGTGTAAGATCTGTGTTATCCAGCACTAACAGTCAGGTGATGAAGGTATTGTAGAACTTATCTCCTCTTCTCTTCACTGCACATCAGATCTGAATGAGAACATTCAGGTTTCTACTCACCTGCCTGATTTGATGTTGTTTATGATGGCCATGATGATTTGCGTGCTAAGGCAAAGATAATGTGGCCTTTCTTCCCCTACTTCTCTACTGTCCCCTGTTCTCCTCCTTCCTAGGAACTATTTTTTCCTCTCAGTCATCTGTAGTCTTGATTTGATATCTTCTTGGTAGCTGCCTTTAAGTATCTTGGCCAAGTGGTTTTCCCCTTCATGCAGTCCCTGGCAGCTGGCATTACTCTAGTAGTAGTGGTAGTAAGTTCTCTAGAGTGCTTCCCAGCTTTGTTGGGGTTTAGCAATACCTCCTCAAAGAAAAGCTGTATTGTGAGGAAATGCTGGATGCCTTGTGTCAAGATATGGGAGTCATTATTGTTCATAAAAAATTTGTACACAGTCTGGAACAAAGTTGCTGCAGGCTATTAATTAAGACGAGACCTAGCTGCTGCTCCAAAACCACACATGGAAATTCACAGTCTGTCATCTGTCTCATCTCTTAAACAGAAGGGATGTGGTTTTCTGTGCAGGTAAATTATATAAATGTCCTTTTACCAGCAGTAAAGCAATCAGTAGAATAAGAGATTATATGAATTGATTGCATAATCTCATTAGGGAACATGCAGCCGCAGTACAACTTTGTTGCATAAGCAGTAACCCATGGACATGTTGTACTCAATGAAGAACTTTCACCATTAAAGTGGCTGTGCACAACACAGTATTTTGAACTCCATCTTAGGCAATGCTGAAGTCAGAGTTTTACCTTTATACAATGACTGCAGAATTTGATCCTGTAAATTAACGTAGAAATGTTACCAAATATCTTAAATATGGCCGGAAACATGTCAAGTGTGTGAATGTGTATATTGAGAGTCTTAACACTATGCTTTGGCAGTGGCAGTATTTTTCTGCATTATGAACATTACTAACAGGTATCAAACAGAGGTTAGTCTCCAAAAGATAAAGATGCTTGAAAATAAAGGAATGAAAAAGCAGTTCAGGCTTCTTTACTGTTCAGAGAGGCAGGCAAGAGGTGCCTTTAAAAGATACGGAATATTGTAGATTATTTCTTTTTATAATTATAAATGGGTTTGGATTTCCATGTTCCAAATCCCACTAAACTGTAACCTTTCTAGCTCCTCCGCCAGAGCACATGACATCACATAACTTGTGGTTAGAGTTACACAAGCTGATGGAAAAACATCACATTCGAGAATTAAATTCAACTGATCTTAACTGAAAATTACACAAGCAAGAACATTTTTGGCTTCTTCCTGAACTCCACCCAGTCCAAATTAAAAAATGTGTGTAAAGCTACATTAAGAAACTTGTAGTGCTTACTGAGTAAAAGTGCATGAGATCTGCAGGTGCACTGAATTCATGCTGCTTATATTGTCTGCCAGAGCAGACCACGAAAGGAACCCTAGAGTTGCCTGAGCTGTAGAAACAGCATTAAAAAAATGCATCTCTCTTTTTCTCTTGCTGGAAGGGATTCAGAAGCAAGTACAGCCACCCTGTTCTTATGATATTGTATAAAGGTCCTTTGTATTATTCTCTATTTGTCAATCATTATAATATATCGAAGCAACTACATGTAGTTATGGAAAACAAAACCTACAGTGATGGTGGCATCAGATCTGATGTCCATTGAGCTTGATTTGTACCATACTTTTAAAGCACTCTTGACTTTACCCCAATCCACATACAGTTTTAAGGACTCCTTTTCTATGTAGTGACAGTCCTCTACAGACCTTGGAGTAATTTGCTTCCTGTTTCACCAACTCATCTGCACGATATCCAGCATTTGATTAGCAATTAAAAATGATGCCAAGTACTGTGTAGGCCTGAGCATGCTTAAAAAATAACCTCCCAGTGACTGGAATGCCAAAACAGGTTGAGACACCTGTGATACCAACCATTTTCAGAATTACAATGCAAAGATTAGGCAATCACATCTGAACAATTTAAAAAGTGATATCCACTGCCCTACAGATTAGAGTATTATTAAGTCAAACCACATATTGGGGACTGTTTTTTCAATTTAACTCTTTTAGTAGCTCTGCACATTATGTTAGCGTCTTCAAGCGTACACCAAGGCCATGCAGTAACAAAGAAATTTGTATCCTGGGAATTCCATGAGTGCCTGCAAAACCAGAAACAGTAAGCTAGAAACAAATTTCTGTGATCTTTAATTTGCTCTGCTGCTTCACAGAACAGCAATCTGTGTTACGAAAACAGACTACAAATCCAAATATGCCACTGTGTGCTATTCTTACATTTCTACGTTTTCATGTACATAATTAAGTATATATTTGGAAACAGAGATCAGCAGGCTGGGTGGGGAGGATGAGGGGCAGACAGTCAAATGGAGATGTGACTGAAGCAGCCTTCCTCCAAGAGAGGAAATCCTATCCTGGGAAAAAACATTCAGTAAAGTAGACTGTGTTTCTTGAGGTTGGATGTTATGTAAAAAAAGAAAAAAAGTCATCCTTCAATAGCACTGATATGTGTTTATGAGTATTTTAATGTTTGTTATTCTCTTACTTATAAGCAAGCCCTTTTGCATAGCCAAAAACCAAGCCCTTAACCTTCTGAGTGCAAGAGAGAGTATAATATATAGCTTTGATGTTAGACAAATAGACAAATGTTAGACAGATAGTTTATCCTTTATTTAAAAGGGATCAAAAAATTCCAATGCCTCACAATTCCAAGTTCCTGTAAGTTGAAACCAATTAGTTTTAAATTAATGATTTTGCAGGTGACATTTCATAACCAAAAAAGTGAAATGCAATCATGTTTTTTGCATGTGCTTTTGTGTGTCTGTCCAACAGCTTTTGAATCTTTTGGCTACCTTCAACCATATCTAACAGAGGTAGCAAATTCAGCAATATTAAGCTTGACTAGTTCCAGGAAAATGGGGAAGTTTTAGTAATGTACTCGGTGAAAAGAAAAGTTATAGGTTGGATTTGACTGTCACTAGGCACTAGAAACCCAGTATGGGAGTGTGGTATGAATGCCCAAATCCAAGAAAGGCTTCAGTCGGAATTCACAAGTTATTGGACACTGGGGCGTAACACTCCCCCAAGCCCCTAGGACACACAGCAACAAGGAGCTAGGCTGCATTAGTATCTGCTAACAGAAGCATGCGTGTTCCTGCTATTTCCATTATCTGTGATGGAACTGGAGTTCTCAGATTTCCAGTGTGCATGGACCCAGGCATCAAGTACAACCTCACATGAAAGTCTGGGCATCTTTATTTTAATCCTAACAAATCCAGTCATTATACTGATAAAGTACTGGATCTTATGTTTTCCATGTGCACAGGAAACTACTACTGGGCAGGAGCTGCAACAGCTACCATAATATCTATTATTTAAATCCTTGGTTTATTTTCTGTACCTTAATATTTTTATTGAGTTATTTAGTTATATATGAATAGTTATTGAAAAGGGAATTTCCAAGTGGCAAGTTGACATTTAAAATGAATGGGTGTTACTGTTTACTCTGGAAGTGCTTGTATTGATCCATCTGGGAGCAGAGATTACACCATGTTAGTTATCTGTGTAACCACTGATCACTGGAACAACTCAAACAGCAAATGATAAACACACTTTCAGATACTGTAATAACAATGGTTACAATGCCAGAGAAATGCAAGTAGTGCAAAATTCCTCCCCTAACCTTGACCACAGTCAGGTCCACCCGAAAACCAGAAATACATAGTATTTCTCTTGATTCTTTTCTGTTGCATTTGCTGTAGTCTTACTACGTGACTGCACTGACAGTATGTACACTTTAAATGCACAATGAGTACAGCAATACTTCTTAGTCTGTAAAATTGTGAGCAATCAAAACTTCAGCTACCTCTTACAAAGGTAGGAATCCATCAGCCAGAAAAATGGTAATGTTACAGAATTATGAGATGGTGTTTACAATGCACACAATTTCAAAGATAAGGTATAAATCTCCTTACAGTCCTATATGGATTTATCATTGTTATCTAATGCTGCTCTTTTGTTGATTCTGTCTTGCCTCTAAAGCTTAATGTTCACCATTTCACTTTCTTTCCCAAAAGCTCAGACACACAACTGAAATGGAGACCTCCCATCTAAGAAAAGAGGAACATCTGAGCCCATTAGGATACCCATAAGGTCAGAAATTTATCCTACCTAGCAGGGACAACTTCCATGTCTCGGTGAGTGTGCAGACTGGAATGGACTCTGTCTGCCCCACAGGAATAACTTCGATTGATCGTGCTTCCATTACGTGCAGTGCCTTTGTTTACATGGACTTTTGCCACATCCTATTATAAAAGCAGCATTTTTTTCCCTCTGCTGCTGGAATCTATGAGTAAGCAATGCTCTTTTACTGAGTACCAATGAGAGGCCTAACTCTTGAAAAACAAAAGGCAACAAACAGCCTTGGTGTCAAAGAGCTTATGTTCTTAAATAATGCAAACTAAATGTTGGGTTTTCTGTCAAAGTTAAGCACCTGATATTGCCGTATGTGATTTCTGTTCAGTAAGCCTAAAAGTCTTACTGGGTCTCCTTATGTCTGAGGCATTAAATCCTAGACTAGTGATCAGTAAAACAGCTCAAATGCCACTAACTTAAAAGAGCAGCAACTTCCACTTGATCTTGTCTCTCCTGTGGCTTGTTCCAAGAATGGAGATCTATAGCTGACTTTGCACTTAAATACAAGATAATTAAATTGTGTTATGCTGAAATAATGAAGTGATGAATTCAGAGGAGAGAAAGATGTGTCTTAACTACGTGTCACTTCCAAACCACACTGAAGTATCAGACTCTTTGCAAAGAGGGGGACTCTGGGGCTTAGTACAGTAGCTCTTTAATTACGACATTTCTCTAATTTGTTCTACGCAGATCTACCAATGTTAAGAAAGGAGGATGATTATTAAAACATCTATTATGAATAGAAAACACCTTAACAAAACAATTCAAATAGAGCCTTTAAACAAATCTTGGTATTACTGAATGACAAAACTAAAAGATGGGGGATTTTTCCCTTTTCCATTGATCAATTATACTTTTTAATAAATATACTTCAAAAGAATACTGGGGTTGCAAAACCAAAAAGTGCTAATCAGCAAATCTGGCCTATTGCATCACCCAGCAAAGGCACTTCAGCCTAGAATTCTTGCCCTGAGCCAAAAACTTGTTTAATGGGCTTTCTTCATTCCTTACATACAAAGCTTGTGTCTTCAGTGTAGGTCAGAGAAGTCTGGCCTCTTAAAACAGACTAACATCAGTGAAGGTATGTGGGGTTTTCTTCTTCTTTTTCTGTCATGTTGACAAGCCAATTCAAACCTTTTAAAGTGACAAAGGACTACTGAGGGGCTCTCCAAATGTATGTAATGAAAACCACAGTGTTTTTATCAAAGGAGTCCCATTAAAACTTGAAAAGGAAAGCGATAATATGGACCTTGATGTGTGTATATATATATATATGCTAGACTGAGATCTTGTTTAGTCATTTGCTATCTTGTGTTACTTCTGTTGTAGCATGCTAGCATACTGATTTGTTGTCTGCTGCAAGCTGATGATTTCAGTTGCACCACTCACCCTCTGTTAGAGCGAATAAGGTGATTAATGAAATTGTTATGCAGGCAGCAACTGAAGCCAAGAAAGCAAGCTCCCCAGACTTGATTCTCTCCTCCAGAAGGGAAAGAATCTTACCCGTAGCTGACACAACTGAACCAAATGTGTCTACAGGGAATGTGTAGTTAAGGTACCAACAGAAACACAAGGTTTCCATTACAAACTGCTGTCTGGATCTTTTCTGTGCTACCTCAGAATTGCTCACCCTGTTAGCCAGCCCACTCTGCAAACTCAAAACAGCTCCAGATCAGACATCTGCCTGTTAGCAGCTCCATGGGAGCATTAAAGAGTGTTACAGTTCTTGGCATCCTGTCTTTCTCCAGCTCACTCTTACAGTGGAAAAAAGATTATATGCTCACTATAAGACACTTCCCCCTCTTCCAGTCTGTGTTGCCTCTTCTTGAAACCTAGGATTATGTACCAACAGAGCCAACAGGCTAACTGTCAAGCCGTTCATTCTCAACAGTGTGGTGGTCTTCACACAGAGAAATTGTACACATAGTAGAATTAACCAGTAGGTACTCATGGGTCAAATGGCAGGAACCAAAAATGCAACGTGCAGTGACTTCTAAATATTGTAACTGCTTCTTTGAAGATTCTCTTGTGAACATATCTCCACAGATAACTGTGGTCCTATTTTGATCAATGTGATGGCCTATGTTTTCTCAGCCTTCCATGTAGGACACAGGTTATTTCAAGGATCTTCCCCCTTTACCTGAAAATGCTGTTATCTAGTCCTGGTTGGAAAGTTCTAGTTAGCTTACTTAGATGGTCTTAAGTTTAAATTTATCTCAGTTCTGATCACTGTGGGAGGTAGGAACTTAAAAGTTAGATCAAACCTAAAAACTTGAACCTAAAGATGCTTATTATTGCAAGAATATATGAAATTAAACTGAAACATCACAAACCATCCCTGTCTATACAATGAACACAGAAATTACTAGTGGTTTAGACTGCTTTCAGGTAAAGTCTACCTCACAATTTTTGTGGTGGCTTTCATAAGAAAGCCTGATCACTGGTATGACAATTGAAATGTTGGAGAGCAATTAAATAGGTAATGACAAATAATATTAATCTGGTGTGAATTGCAGGTAAATTCATGCTGAAATTGTGAAACTTTGGCTCCACGAGCTTTAGCAAGCACTTATATGAATAACTGTGAAGAAGGAATCATACGGCCCCATGAATTAGTCTTTTCTCTGCTGACATATCAATGATTTTTTTTTATTATGCTATTCTATTAAAAACAGAAAAGTGCTTGTAAAAGCAAAGCTTATCAAATTAATGAAAGGTTGTCCTGCTATGCAAAATTACAGAATAAAGTACAAACCTGTACTTTATCTGAATTTTGGAAGATACTGAATGTCATCTGCCTCCAATGGAAGTCCACATGCTTTGACGTGAATAGACACTGCAAATAAGTTATGGCATTTTATGTGCACAGCATTTCCCAGCATTTGGGGACAGGATGAGATTTCATTTGGCAGAAGCCAAGCAAACAGGAGTTAGTAAAGTTGCCTTTGACGGTAACTGTGAAATGTCTCTTTGTGAACTTTTGAACTGTTCAATCAATAACCTCACAGTAACACAGCATGTATGAAACATGGGACTTCAGCCTTTATAAGTACAGCCAAAGGTGTAAAGCTGAGTGAAAAATCTCATAGTGAGAGGTTATTGCAACTCTATGGAGGAAAGAGGGGGTGGGAATTTCCTTTCATTTTTATTCTCATTCTGGATGGATTGTTGTGCCAAAGAGCAAGGTGGTGCTGAAGTAGTTTATGAGCAGCATCAGCCAATGACCATATGGAGCATGCAGCTTCAGGGAACAAGCAGCTCTGAAAAGTAGTTTTATGGGCTGATAATCAAACAGTAAGTCTGTTGCTTGACACCAGGCAGCTACCATTCAAGGCATGCATAAACCTATTGCATACACTTCAGAAAATCTTCTGCCCAGACTGTAAAGCCACACTTCCTCTTCAAACCAGGGTTCAGGATTTTGCTTTTAATAAAGAAATCAGATTCTATGATAACAGTTGTACTCATATTCTAATGTGCTAACTTTTAAAGCAGGTCAGCTTTTTATGAAAGGCAATCATTTGCAGTTCAGCATTCAACTCTTGCAAGTCTCATATGTTCTATTCTGACAATACCCTTCCTGTTTATTTTGCATTTCCTCATCTAGCAGTCTCCTTCAACCGCAGCCCTATGAAGAGTAACAGTTACCTGTTCCTTTCTAGTTCCAGCTTGTTTTTCAGTCTTTTCTATGTGTGTAAGCACACACACACCTAGGCCTCATTCTCAAATATAACCAGAATGTAAATCACAGAAGGTTTTCAACAATTACGACTGATTAGGTTGTCTTTTACTTTTGGCTATCTTAATATTTTAATCATTGGAGTGAACCTGTAGGGATGTAAACCCAATTCTCTGAAAAATCAGGTTCCTATCCAATGTCTCAAGCTGTTCCTGAAAGCACGTGCTACCACCTTGGCCATATTCTATATAAAATAGAAATAAATGGTTACTAATGGGATGTTGCAATGAGATTCCTTAGACTTGCCAAGCAACTTCTCCCTAAGCTTGCAAGACTTCAGGCATCAACAAGTCACATGGAAAAGAGGGGCACATCATGTGACAGAAGAAAGGCTGTTTTATTAGACTGCAATAGAGCAGCATCGCTCATAGAGAGAGCACTGTTTCTCTGAGCATTAACAGCCACAATCTAACACACGCTCGGTGCAGCTCAGCTCGTGCGATCTCTCCATATTTTCTGATCATTCTGCAGGACAGCTGGTTGCAGGGTCACTAGGCAGAGCAGCCTCACCAGCTGTGTCTGACGTGTGGGGGTCACAGCGTAGGAGGGAGGCCACGGTGAGTGCTGGAAATGAATGAGTGAAGTGTGTGGTTCTGGAGGAGTACAAGCCAGGAATCAATCACCTGAGTATGACTCTGGATGTGAAACATAACTGAAAAGCTAAGATCTTAAGTAGAACACAGGCCTGTTTCAAACATAGCCTCGTCAAGGGCCTCTTGGTATATATACCTTTGAAAACTCTATACTTTTGAAGCAACGATCTCATTGTATACTCACAGAAGTCAACTGGATTCCTTTTTGCAAAAGTAAATACTACTTCCTATATTTCCCTTTTCCAAAGCAGTACTGGAAGGCACATCTTTACTATTTTGAAATTTACCAAATTCTACATATATACAAGCATGGCCTCTTTATCAATTATAACTCTGCTTTCTTTTGCATGCCACACCCACGACTTTATCGCTTGCCTTTACAGAACAGCCTAGCGTTAAAACCAGTTATGTCTTGCTACAGAATGTGGTTCATACATATGAATCATGCTAGAAGGACTGCCTAGCAGCCACCATTTTCTCTGTAAGCACTTTAAAAGCCTCTTGACACGTAAACCATTTTATTGTGTGAGTGATTCTTTAGCAGAGATTCTGAATTCTACAGGTCATATAGATCATGTAAAAAGTCAGTTGCTGTAAAGGAAGGTAAGTTATAGTAGAAAGAACCCTATTACTTGCCAAAACATAAATTACTAGTGCCTCAGGCACATTTATTCATGCTCTGCTACACTTCTTTGTTTAAGAAGTGAGCAGGTCTACTCTCTAATAGGTCTGCTCTTGAGAGTAAGGAGAGGAAACCCGCTGGCCTTTCTGGCTTTTTGAGATGGTGCACCTGTTCCTTGCGTATGCAGGAAATGAGTTGACCGCACTTTGCATACCCAAAGCAGAGGGGCTAATGAAATACTCTGCAAAATACAGGATTTTACTGTGGCCAAAGATTTTTCCGGAATAAGCCTCCTGTGATGGAAAATTTCTGTGAAATATAATAGGAAATGTGCATTATTTTAGACTATTGTTTGTGAAATTCCAAAAGACATCCCTGTCATGTAATTTCACAGGCTAGCTCCAAAACCCTATGCACAGGACATAAGTTTTACTTTGAAAAAGATCACAGAAGTTTCTAGCTGTTCTTATTCCCATTTGGACTCGTGGTCAATCTAGTCCTAAATCTGGGAACTACAAAATTTGAACCTGACTTCCTGTCCATATTCTTAGCTCCTGCTGAGCACAGCTCTGGTAGCCATGAGGGGTCTCAGGCTGGGATTCAGGAATTGCAGTATGCAGAGTTACAAGGTTCATAAACTTGAGTAATCAGGATGTTCTGTTACAACAGACTGATTGTTAATAAAACCAAAGAAAACAGGATTGCAACTTCATGAGATGTGTTGTGTCCTGACTTAGGTTCAGGGCACTGAGTTGATCTGACTATTGCTGTTGCAGCTTGACAGTGCCAAACAGGACAGTTTAGTATTGCTACAAAAGATGTGATGCACAAATTACTTTGACCTTGAATTTCAGCTAATTCCCTGAAACTTATTTCTCATTTCTTTTGAAAAGAAAAGTTTTTGCAGCGCAAGTTTAGAATTGTTACTTTTTGTGAACAATGGACAAATATGAGAAAGTCTTAGTCTTAGGAAAAGTGATTACACTGCACACAAACAGGTACGTGTTTAGCACTTTTTGCAGAAGATACATAATCTCAGCACTGTGAAGTTGTTCACACAATGCAGTCTGCATGCTCATAGATGCACATTTGTAAATCCCCTTTTCAGCATAACCCCTTTGTTCTATTACGCAGGGCTCTAAATGCTGTTAAGAGAACAAATTCACTGCTCTGGGTGAAGCAGCTAGGGCCTGTTCCCATGCCTTAATATATGGGAGCAGGAACTGGATGCAAGGAATGTCCACACAGTAACACAGAAGCTGGAAGGATTAGAGTTGATTATTCACTGACTACTGCTGTCTCAGCGGAGTTCTGTACAGATGGTAAGGACCTGCAACTGTGTTTTATAATCAGAAGAGTCAAACAGAATCTTGACTTAGGACCGTTTCTGTATTTTTTCCAAGTGAAAAACAGCTGTGCAGTGGATGTTACTGTTGTTCTTACTGTGTTTGTCCTTGAAACTGCAATGAATGTACTCAAATGAAAGTGTACTAGCACAATCACTTCATAAATGGAATATCACAGAACTTGCAGAGCACCCATGAGCCTCTTTACAACTACTTAGTTGACAAAACAGTTATGTGGCAACTTGGATTTCTTTGCAAATGAGAGAAGAGCTCAGTTCCTCCAAAGGATTCAAAGGAGAACTATCAAGTCTATCTATTCCTTGCCTTTCTGCAAGAAATCCATCTAAACATCTAAGAAAGCATTTTTCATGCTAACGCCAGATAAATATAACTTCCAGTACCTGAAGGGGCCTACAGAAAAGCTGGAGGGACTTCTTACAAGGGCATGTAGTGACACGACAAGGGGTAACAGTTTTAAGCTGAAAGAGGGAAGATTTAGATTGAATATTAGGAAGAAGTTCTATCCTGTGAGGGTGCTGAGACACTGGCACGGGTTGCCCAGAGAAGCTGTGGCTGCCCCCTCCCTGGAAGTGCTCGAGGTCAGGTTGGGTGGGGTTTGGAGCAACCTGGTCTAGTGGAACCATTCATTTGTTGAAAAAATGAGCTTTTGATCCATTTTTTATATGTGTATTTATGCTAATAATACTACGTAGGGGCATCCATGAATTCCAAAGCATTTGCTTTTCTGGTTGCTCATAATTTTGCTCATACCCTTCTATTTAAGCACGTGCCAAATCTGAGAGAGACTATTTCTAAAACATTAGTGAGAAGAATTCAGTTGTTTCTAAGAATGATGGAAGTTGGGAGAAATGGAAGGTGCAAATACTGTACATCTCTGCACAATTGGGAAAAAATGTATTAATGAGAATCCTAGCAGAGATGTCATCCTTTGGAGTATCTAAGAAACTCAGCTTCATTTTGGCCATTTTCTGAGAATTTAAAAAACATACTTTCCAAATACACCCTGGATTTATTATACAGTAAGACTAGCCATTTGCCACCATTCTATTGGTATTGCTTGTATGGACATATATACACTAAATGGAAATTTCCCTTGACTTAAAGAGGCTTTCAATGCTCTATTAGACTTTCGCGTGCACGCATAAGAAAGCTGCATACAATCTGAATTGGCCTTGGAAAATATATCAATCGCCAGAACAATCAAAAACCGCCCAGGCAATCTTGTATTAATGCTAGTCAGCAGTCCTTCTGCTGATATTTAAAAGAAATTGCAAATTTACATTCAGTAAGCCCCTACAATATATAGTAAGAATTAGTCTGTGGTTCAGTGAGATTTTGGCAGCATCCCTGTTCATATTTGTTATAGCAGGATCCTAAACTACCAGATTAAGAATGCAGGAAAGCCCTGTATGCACTGTGAGATTTTGCAAGAATCTATAAAGCGCCCCCCCCCGTGTATAGTATGTAAATTTGTACCAATGTAATTTCATTTATTTACCCCTAAATTGCAAAACAAATATTTCTCTGATCTATTAATGAACAGCTCACCATTTCAGCAAAATTTTGCAAGAAACATCTGAAGATGGACTAGGCTGTCATGTTCTAACCCTTCTCAGCTGGCTTCATTGCAAGATCCTCTAGTGGAAATACTGTTTACTTTAAAAAGCTCAATACCTCCGTTTTGGGTGCTGTACCTCAGCTGGTCTCACTCTGGAACTAAGTGGTTAGCATTTCTGCCTCTCTCCTTGACCAGTTTTAAAAGTTATTGTTGAAGCAGTGAAGGCTACATAACCAGCATAACTGTTCTGCTTGTGTATTTGCTGTCCAGGGATACTCTAGCTGCCTGCAGGACCAAAGCAGAGAGAAAGCTGCAGAACACGTAGCAGCAACACAATGCTCTCTCATATGAATTTTTTAGGTGCCTTTATTCCAAAAAATCAAATAACTTATAACTGAATAATAGAGGGCAGTCTGGTAGAAACAGAGTGTGCCATAAATCTAAGATAGTTTATCGATCCATTGACTACAATGTCATCAGATACCCAGTCACAAATTACTTTGCCTATAATTCCTGAGAGCACTACAAAGTGCTGCAACTGATTACAGAAAATCTTTTCCTTGCTCTAGAGGTCATTTCAGGATACGCTTACTTTAATACCATTTGACTTGTGCCAAGTTCCTGGTTAGTAAGTGCTTTTTATGTTAGGGCTGCAGAAAAGCTTCTGAGGTCATTTTTCTACCAGTAACTACAACAGTAGCACTCTGAACTTTTAAAAACTTTTATATTAAGTGGAGGCTCAGTAAGATCTGCTTAATCTGCAAGACCTGAAAAATACAGGATATATGTGTCTGGCTTCAGTGCGTGCACTTAAATAATCCACATTGTCTAGCTATTGTTAAACTGAACACGGCAAGATAATGATCTCACTGCCCATGCGAATCTACCTAATAAAAGCCAAGTGAGTAACAAAGGAAAAAAGAATACCTATAGAAATTCTACAGAAAGGACCCTTCAAAGGTTGTCCTGCATTTGAGCAGCAGAGTATCCTTTTGGCTCTGACTTCCAAACAGCTGATCCAAGACTGGAAGAGGACGTGAGGGAAGTTGGAACATGCTTAACTTAGAAAACAGAACTAGAAACCACATGCCCAATATAAACAAGTTCCAGGTTTCTGCTCTTGGATGTGCCATAACCATGTTCAGCCAGACAATAACACAATGCAGCAGTTGTATTTTAAATGGTTAAAGGTGCTTTCTTTTCAGATTAAATCCAATTGCAAGTTTGTTTCATAAAGAAATCAAGTTTAACAAAAGATTTGCTTATGCATAACTCATGTCTCATATAAATACTTTCCAGTGTCCTGCAGAGAAGTATGTGCAGAAAAATCTTCTACAGATCATTCAGAATACTTTTTCCATAAAGCTGTGATTAATTTCTAATACAAACACAGCTACCCACTGCAATTGGCCATTCATTAAAAAGACTGCTGGCTTACTCCAGACTATCTGTAAGATTTAGGTCTTGCTGCTGAGAAGGAAAGTGCTCCTACTAGTGTCTAGGATGAGGGAAACAACTGCAAGATGATCCATCCTCACCACTTTCAATATTAATAGGTCTCATTACATTGAATCTGAGTACCACCTCCATGCTAAAAGGCAGATGGTTTGTG
The DNA here is from genome assembly GCA_013398125.1 of Aegotheles bennettii. Classification (NCBI taxonomy): domain Eukaryota; kingdom Metazoa; phylum Chordata; class Aves; order Caprimulgiformes; family Aegothelidae; genus Aegotheles; species Aegotheles bennettii. The sequence goes on from VZRW01002111.1 coordinate 1,756,339, forward strand.
GAAAGAGAATTCTGTGAAGTTTCTGATTTTTCCAGTAGATACCCAAAGTTTTCACCCTGTACAAAAGGCAGTCCCTGAACACTGTATTCTGTGAATGATGTTGACTGGAACAGCATTACTTTAGCTGGGTTATTTTTTGCTAGTTACCCTCTGCTCAATAAGATTACAGCTTGCACAGTTTGGTGACTCACTGCCTGAGCTAGACTTGTCTCAGTAAATGTCTTGGTCTCAGCAAAATGTGATTTCCAAAGAACTGTGGAAGTCACAAATTGATTCCTTTTCTTTCTGTACTTTTCTTTTCCTGGTTTATTGAACACATTTCAGTGCCATACAATACAACCATGTGCATCCCCTCAGATTCTAAGCAATGTTAATTTGTCTTTTAAACAGATTGTCATGTTCCTCTTCCCTCCTCACTCAGCAAAAGCAAACAGAGGAAAACTGGGGAAAAATTATGGAGAGACAATATTTAGCGATGCTGATTATCCCTCTTTCAAAGACAACGGTGAAGAGGGGAAAAAGAAGACAGAGTATTTTTTGTAGTCGGTCTTCTCTCCATCACAGTTATGAACACAGTAAGTACAGCTTTGCTTTGGAGGCTTTTTAGCTACAATATCTAAACTCTGTTAATTGTTATCAGAGGCTTTATTTCTGTGACTTCTGCATCATTAATATCTTTGTAAAGACTGGGGAGAAAAAGAAGGGAAGGGAAGCCTTTCACAGAAAAACTTATACAACAACCAGGAGATTTAGTTCTCTCTAGTAGCTAATACTACTCAAGTGCGTGGTATCAGCCAATTGGATTCTCCAGGCAACCAATTTAACCCTAAATCTTTTGCAGCTGAATTAAATGAATCCTATTATTCAGTCCTGACCCAGTCAGGTAAGAGCAGTGAGTAGAAGTAGTTCCACCTTTCTTCCTGACTCGAGTTCTTTTTTGAAAAACGTAAGTTTTAAAACTTTCTTACTCTTTTAAGAAATTTATACCTAGTGTTTATTTCAAAGATTTTAACTTACAGCATATATATTGCTTATGTGTTATCTTCAGTGAACATAGGCTGTTTGATCCAGGCTTAGGATCAGTATTTTTAACTGATAACTTTATTGTTTGGAATTGCATGTTAGGGTGAGGACTTAGACAGGGCTCTAAATTAAGTTGTCTTATGTTTCCCACTGACTCATTTTTTTAATGCATTACAACTTTCTTAGAGTAAGCAAGAAAGGAGTTGCAGAGCTCTTTCAGATCAAACAAAAACAATGCTTTGCAGTCTTGTATTGTTTTTAAAAATACAGGCTTATTAAAAGACAGGTAAGACCGTGAGTTTTCAGAAAAATCATAGAATGCAGGAGCACTCAAAAATAAAAAAATGCAGGAGTAGGCTGCTAAACTATTTAACACTGAGAAAGAACGTTTATGGCTCAGGCTGGAAAGATAACTGTTTCACAAGGCTCACATTTGAAGCTGTCCTGAACTTACCATACCTGCCCATCTCGGAGAAAAACCTTAAAGAAAAGATTTTGATGTATTCAGTAAAGAGAGGAGGAGGAAGGCAGTAGAAGAGCATTATGTGACACAGCAGCCTAAAGACACCCCGGAGCTTTTTTATAATCTGGGTGTATGCTAATGCTAGTGAGTTAGGCATGCAGAGCCAGCTGGCGGTTTCTAACTTTTAACACAAGAAATCCAAACCAAGAAGCACAGTCATTAAAACTGAAATTGCTGGGCAACATGCAGAGAGCCAAATGTATTTAGTCTGCACTCTTACCTGTGGGAAATAGGCACTGGGGAAATACCTTTCAATTTCCTGTTCAGAGGGAGTGCAGCTTCCCATTCAGTCCTGGCATCTAGAGCAGCCCAACTGGCATCTCAGAGGATGGACTGAACCAGTGGTACCCACTCATCCTGCTCTACACAAGAAGGAGAGCTCTGTCATGTAAGTGGTTTATCTGATTTTTCTGAAAGTCCTTTGTGTTTAGGAATTTTGTCGGGAGTGAACAGGATTTTTAAAACTGGTGTGCCAGTCAAATTTTTGTATGAATGGGATCAATATAACTTGGGACAAACAGGGTGCTGCATCTGTGGATCACAACACGGCTTATGAGGTCCATGGGAACCTCAGCGGCAAAGAATTTGGACTTGACATCTACCCACTGACACTGAATATAACCTTCTGGTAAACATTAAAACTTCAAGGGCTTTGTGGCTGATAATCATGTTGAACTCCAGAACATCCAGTGAGAGAGTAGGGTGGAAAACATAAACATGAAAATAAACCTAGGGGGAGGGGAAGAGTTTGAAAGCTGGTGCTTTCAACGACACAGATTTTGGTGACTAATGTTTTCTGGTTCAAGGGTAGGTTTGTCAATTTAATGAAGATAAAGCATTCACAAGGCTGAGATAGCTTAACTGGTAATGTACCAAGCAAAAGAAACTATGGATTGCTCTAGCAAGTTATGTTCTAATAGAGACCTTCATTCTCAAACACTGTACTCAGAGCAAGGGCCTAAGGACAAAAGGCAGATGCTGCTTCCTTGGCTGTTCCATCTTGTTTCTTCTGCTTTAAATAGAATAATTAGCATCCTCTGCACTATGGTTTTTGCTTTGAACATTTGAACGCTGAAATCTGGCTGTAATATCAGAAGGATTTCACATGGAGCACCAAACAGATGGAAAATAGTACCAGCTTTCAGTCCCTACTAATGTGGTCTGGATTTGACCCAACAGAAATTGGAAGGCTCTGTATCTCTTTGCCACACCAAGGTCAATGATTTAGTCTCCTTCCTCCAAGCGTGAAGAGCAAAGCCTTTAGTTTCTGAGCACAGCAGCAGTCAAGGACAAGAAAGTTTCTAAAGCAGGTCATAAACTGCACTATTCGGGTATTTCTAGCACTATCACCAGTATCTTCTAGCCTGCAGTACTGCTTTTGGCCTTCAGTTTACCCCTAAATACCAGCTCATCTAGTCGTACAGCACATGGAAGAAGTTCTACTCCATAGCAGAAGTTTTTGATTGTTGCTTAGTGAACAGGTTTGGGAGTTACTGGGTAGCTGTTTAAAGAACCTTGCACATGTACTTGGAGTACTTTCACCACTGCTTGGTGAGGTGGGTAGCCATCGCCCTATCCATGGGCAGACTGATGTGTACATGTTACTTAACTAGTTCAGGACCACGAGAAAGCAGAAGAGACCCAAACCCCTTGTTCTAAGCAATAAAACCCATTATGTGTTTTGTAAACACGAACATTTGCCAGTCCTGGAAGTCATCACTTGTTCTGTTAGCTTAACTCCTAGTGTCGTATAAACTTTTCAAGCCTGACACAATTTCTTTTAAAGAAGATAAATTCAAACACCTTAGAAAACATTCTGCTGGAGCAGTAAGAGGCATTTAAGCCTGTTTCAAAGTCAGTCCAAAAAGAGATGGACCTGTTGCTATTGAGGAGGGAAATGTGGCAGCTCTGTTTAAAGCTTCCCATACAGACACTGGAGATACAAGAAAACGAAGTTGTAGTCCTCGAGGGTCCTGCCATTCCCAGGGCAAAACCAGTCCCTTCCCTGCTTTTCCTCTAGCTCTCACGGACGTGCACATGCTCTCTTCTCTCAGTGCTATTAGCTACAGCAATAACCAATTACGCCCTACAGACCTGGAAAAAATACAGGAAATGAAGAGTTAATAAAAAAAACAACCCACACCAGAGAACTTGGAGGAAAGCCAGCGTCCCCGAATGACTCTGCTCAGCAGCAGCCTGGAGCGTCACTCCCCACCGGCCCTGCCCTCCCTCTCCTCTTCCCGCAGGGCGGGCACAGCCCAGTCCTCCGCTCTTCATCAGGGACTGGAGTTCCCTTTCTTGGGCTCTCGTTGGTTTGGGAGCCCAGAAACATTGCTAAATTTATCTTTTGCTTTTAGGACAATGGCAAATGCCAGAAATAAGAAAGCAAGAGAACTGAAAATTAATGGAGACAATTCCCTGCAAACCAAGTGGCAGCACCTTTTCTGCCGAGCTCCCAAGGAGGCAAAAAGCAGTTACACAGTGCAAAGCAGGGCAGGCTGCCCGGGGTGCCAGGAACGCACTGTTCCTTTGGCTGTGGGGCACAGGGAACCCTCCGTCCATATGCTCGGACTGGATGGGCCTTTCTTTTCTCCCATGGAGAGCAAAACATACCCTCAAATTTAGAAGGGCTCTTGCTTTAACCTCAGGAAGGCAGGAGGAAAAGCTGAAGGCACACTGAAGAGGCACAGCCAGTGTGGGTGAGGCCGCCACCTCTGAGCTAAAACTGTTCGAGTCATTAAGTCGTGTTTAGTCCTAAGGATCTTTTTCTTACTGCTCTTTATAAGTGAACTGAGCATAGATCTTAGCAAACGAATTTGTTGTCTGAAATTACTCAGGGAAATAGCTTGCACAACCCTGCCCTAGTCTGTGTGGTGCCTCGCCATGGACATTATGACCAGTGCCTTCTGTAGGGATCGGGCTCCTCAGTTTTTGGTGCTTCCCATTTGGTCCCCAGCACCAGGCAGAGGCACTAGGGCTGACAAGTCGTGGGGCCTGTTTCAAGATGGCCCTCCCAACACTTTCAGTGCCTAACTTTCACAGCACTTGCAAGACTTCCACTTTTCCTGTGTGTGTGTCATAAGTAACAGCAGCAACAAAAAAGTGCTCGGGTAGGTCTTCCCCAAGAAGTAAACACCGAACCCTGATCAGAACAAGTTAGTGTTTGCACTGAAATGCTTTTTGTTTGGAAATTGGTTTTACCCAGCTACCAAAAGCTTGAGACTGCTCGTGTCCCCCTCCCTTCACACTTACGATAAATGCCTCCTTGTGACTCATGTTCAGCCTCTCAGCTGCTTTCCTGCCTACTCTAGCTTTTACACAAGTGTCTGCTAAGGAAAGAAACAGACACACAGTCATTCAGGTGCCTCTAGAACGTTTAATTTTAAAATATCAGGAGCATTGATGCTTGTATGGGAAGTGAAAAGCTGGTAAAAAGGTAGTGACAGGAGTGTGGGGTAGGGAAAAGTAGGTGGGGGAGAGTAAGAAAAAATGGAAAGGGAAGTAGGAGACGCACGGAACAAGGCTAGCAGCTAAAAATTACAGCTTGGTACAATCTACACAGATGACCCACACGCCATTCCCTATGACATTAAGTAATAAAAAAGGGCAACATTCGCTTTGAATCTATGCCCAGTAAGGGTTTATTCCTAGAGGGTTTTTTTTGTTATTGTTGTTTGGTTTTCTCGAGCCTGAGTTCTGAGATGTGAAACCATAATCGTGGCCAAATACAAGTTTGTTTGGTTTTGTTTTTTCAACATTCATTTTCATTACCAAGCTGTAACAAATAAATCTCTGGCTGGATTGTAACTAACCTGTGTGGGTCCTTAGGTGAGCTTTAAGATGGGAAGATTTGCCATAAACTTTTTCACACCCCACATAGTGGCACTTGTGCTTTTTCTGGGGTGATCCAGGGTCAGTCCAGCTTCTCGTGCGTTTGTTCTTTTGTCTGGGGCTTGGCTCAGTTACTGCAGCCAGGCTAGTAGGTGTGGCTGCTCTTCCTCCTCCACGCTTACCAGCCGAAGACACACTTTCTTCCCCAAACTCCTTAGGAGCAATAGAAATGTGTATTTGTTCTGCAATATCAAAGGTCTCTGCTTTTTCTATCCTCAGAGCGGGTGAGTTTGGGACATGCTGGTTCAGATCTGCTAAAATGCTAGCTACCACAAGTAATGATGATCCATTGTCTTTCCCGGTTTCTCTGACTTCCTGCTTATCTTCTCCATTTGATGAGGGAGGTATTCCTGCATCAGGTTGGGGATCAGGCTCCCCTTTGGGACTATGGATAATAGCACGACTAGACATAGAAACAAGGCACTCTGCTGCAAAATGATCCACATAGGCTGCTGTTGCCATTTTTCGTAAGTTTAGAAAGAAATCCAAACAGAAGAGAAAAAAAAATCACAATGCTGCTCTTTCCCTTTTCAAAACGATTGTGCGAGCAGACTTTCCCCTCTCTTGTTTCTTAAGATCTCTTTGTAGAAGTAAAGGCTGGTTTAGCAGCCATCGAAACCACACTTTCTTCGCGAGGATCACGCTCAGCTTGTCCCTAAACCAAAGCGTTGCGAGTCCGATGGCAGAGCGGAGCAGGCAGGTCCCGGCACTGGCAGGTCCCGGCAGTGGCAGCTCGTTGCTCGGAGTGTGAATTAGTGCTGTTCCTTCGCGAAGGCAAGTGCGTGAAGATGCGGCTGCCCCAGCCCTTCCATTGCGCGGTGACAGCAGGGCAGCCTGGCCCCGGGACCGCTGCCGGAGCCGCCCGGACCCGCGGGGGCGTGGCCGGGGCACATCTGGGCCCGGGGGCGCCGCCCACCCGCGGCCT